>WTXG01000188.1:0-71213 GCA_022496185.1 Multifurca ochricompacta | reverse complement strand
TAAACATGAAGGCAGACCACGGGATGTGTTTTACAACCCGGCCATCACATCGAATGGTGGTGATAGGACCATAGCGATGGTCGGCACTTGCAACAAAAAGATTGATAGGCTATATAAGAGGGTAAGTTAGTTGAGAAAGGGTAATGGCAATATGATGCACTGTACCTGGCGAAGTTTGTGAGACCTACTCAGCATATGATAAGCAGTGCCCCATCTGACATTGCTGTGAAGTGGAATGTTGAGGGGATTTGGAATGCCGCATTCGATCTGAAGCTTGTCAAAGGCTTCAATGCGTTGCCCCGATGACTGAATCTGATGTGATATGTTAGAAGTGTGTTGACCAGGAGACAGATGGCATGAAGGACAAACCTTGATTGCCAGGGTTCGAATAGATGCGATAACGTCCAGTGATCCATTAAGCACACGGTTATTGGACAGGGATGGGTCATATTCCCAAATTGCAGTGGCCGTTTCTATGGCTGCGATCCTAGTGATATGGTCCATGACGTCAATGTTTGCGAGATTGATGACATGAGATAAGCAACTGATGATTTGCAGCATTAATGATAACAGTACATTGAGGAAGCAGGTACTTACAGCAACTGATTCTCATCTGCAGACCAGATGGGCAGCTTGCATTGCTTGTGGATGGCTTCGATAGTTTCACACTTGCTTGTATTGTTTGACACGTTGTCGAGGGTGACAGTGAGGAGCTAGTTAGATGATCAGATAAGGTGTTGAATTGACTCAGATATCAGCTCACCTTTGATCATTTGCCATTAATTATCCCAATATGATCGCATACACCCACAAAGTACTGTCCCAAGTTCTCTCCACTATATCCACCTGATATTGTTCGGAACCCAATAACTTCAGAGCACATGTTCCATTTTTCACCATCCACCTCGATCCAGTGCGCAGTCACCCCAAGAAAACCCGCTTTGGTTGTGTCGGCTGTCCATCCATCTGCAGTGGCAGAGATCAAGCCTGGGGCTTTCTGTAATGCAATGGCAGTAAGTCTAACTTGCTCTTATCTAACAAACTGTTAATCACCTCAATATCTGCCTTCAGTTCCCTCAACCATTGGACGAACTCGTTATGCAAGTGCTTTACAACATCGTTAGTTGTTGGAAGGTCATATGAAATGGTTTGGGGCCTCATTGCAACTAGACAGTTTTGGAATGCTGTTTTGCTTGCCACAGCCAGAGACTATGCACAATATTCAGTAGTGTCAAACCAGATTGGCTACATACTCACCTGATCATCAATAGCAATGAATTTAGTCACAGCATGCAGTAGATTCTCGCGTGTAAATGAAACTGGAGTGCTACCTTTGACAATGAAGTCTAGTGTTCTCTGCTTTGGGCCGGGCTTCTTTCCTTTCTGTGACTCTTCCATCTCTTTCCAGATCAAACGTGGGATTGCCCAGTGCTGCTCAGTTATATTTGCTTCCTTACATAGAGTTTTATACAGATCATAATGCTTTCGAATGTGGGCGCGACATGAGGAGTTCCCGCCTGTGTGGAATGCCTTTTGCTTTCCCTCCATGGCGATGAACTCTGTATCATTTCTTATCACAGGTGAGTTTATGTCATTAACAATTAGAAATCAATAACATACCTGCATGGATTACACCATTGTCCCAGCACTGTGCTAACCTCCCCATCTTTCAAAGTGAATTGAACCCTTACTCTGTCAGAGAATATAAGTAGAAGGTCTCTCATTTTTTCCTTTTGTGTATTGACTTGTGCAGGAATGGATATATTGTGACATTCATCCATTCCATCAGACTCCTTGCATACATTAATTAATATTATTCACCAGTCAAACGCAAAGCTACATACCTCATTCTTGCTTTGCAGATCACCATGTGCATCATCATCATCATCATCATCATCATCATCATCATCAAGGACATTGACATCCATGTCACTGTCATCATCCTGTACTTCTTGTTGCAAGTGCTTCCGTTGCTTTTGAGTGTGCTCCTTATCTGATTCATCTGATGATGATAACTCTATGGGCCGTTTGGATCGAGCTCCTGGAACCTTTTTCTCTTGTTGCTTTTTTGTGAGTGCCTTAGACTGTGATGCTTGCTTGGATCTCATTGCAGATTTCATCCTAGTTGCTATGCTAGTAGATACAAGAATCGATGTATTACCATGTATTACCGTAAGACAGACAGTGTTTGGTGTTTGGTAGTTTGTTTGTGCTTGGTAACCATTTGTCACTTGGACTTTTCATTTTTTCATTTTGTCACCATTCAAATTACTACTACCATCCACTCCAAACGTGGTCTATATGTCTCACACACACCGATAAATTCGACAGGGCACTTGTTGAGACCTGGAAAGGTGACATGGACGACCTTATCATATCTGTATGTTTCAGTCTTGTCACAGCCATTATCAGCACTAATAATCCTGCTCCAGCCCAACCACCAGGTCAGCTGAAGAGACACAGGCCGATGCCACGAAGAACAAGAAGCTGACAGTCTTCAAGATGACGCAGCTGCACAAAACACAAAAAGTGTTACGAACCCCATCTCTTCCTGTATTCTTTTTCTTACCCAACGACAACCCCTCCTTGCCGCCCACGCTTCACTACCAGATCACGTCTCCATCGTGGGATCCGTCACATGCTCTTCGTCCATCCCCGTGACTCATTTGCTTGCTCATGTTTACTTACTTGTTTCCTTGCTTATTGCTTATCTCCTTATCATATGACCGGACACTTACTTAGTACCCTATCAGTAGAAGCCAGGCTTTACGCCCTCCGCTTTCAGATATTTGGGCCCACTTGACTCCGTACCCTTATCTCGTAGATGCCCGCTGCCTTATGTATATAAGTCCGCTATAGCTACCCGGTAGACCTTAGACTCGACTTATTGAATACATCAGTGCTAGTCTTCTGGACTTGTCCTTTTGAAACGTCTGTCTGTCTCAGGTGCTTCTGGCACTTTCCGCTCACCATCGTCTTAGAGTACAGCCTCTTTGACTTTGACTCATCACACTCTACTCCAAGAGACCTTATTGGTTTCTTATCCGAACCCCTGTATCACGCTGTCACACAAGTCGTGTGGAACGTCCCGCACTGGACGTAACAAAAAGGTGGAGGTGCACTGTCCGTGTCTCACCATTGACTATGCTTTGGTAGGTGTCGCCCACATTGTCAGAGCGATGACGATGATAGTGATGATGACAATGACAACGATGATGATGATTACAACCTGGAAGAAAAGAAGACTCCGTTCTCCATTATGTTGCGAGCTGGGCTGAGACCGGCTCAACAGCACCACCGCTGACCTCTGTCAAATTGACCAACCTCCTCCTCACCTCCGCCCTCTTCAACCATCTCTACCTCAAGCCCTTTTCCCAAACAGTCTACCTCATCAACACAGCAGCTGAATACCCCAGCGCCAGGCTCATCATTGACTGGACAAACTGCAACTTCGCTTTCGACCAAGGAACGTGGGGTCTACATCAGTGTGGACAGGGTGGGCTTGGGCTTGCAAGTGCATCAGAGGAAGACAATTAAGAGGTCAATCAACACCTGGATGGAGGATGGATTCCCAAGGTGCGTCCACCCATGCATGCGCTCAACACTCCCACCTGGATGGAGGACAGATTCCCGAGGTGCGTCCACCCATGCATGCGCTCGACACTCCCACCTGGATGGAGGACAGCTTCCTGAGGTGCATCCACCCATGCATGCGCTCGACACTCCCGAACATGGGGTCTATGTCAGTGTGGACAGGGTGGGCTTGGGCTTGCAAGTGTGTCAGAGGAAGATGATCAAGAGGTCAATCAACACCTGGATGGAGGACGGATTCCCAAGGTGCATCCACCCATGCATGCGCTCGACACTCCCACCTGGATGGAGGATGGCTTCCCGAGGTGCGTCCACCCATGCATGCACTCAACACTCCCGAACATGGGGTCTACGTCAGCGTGGACAGGGTGGGCTTGGGCTTGCAAGTGCGTCGGAGGAAGACGATCAAGAGGTCAATCAACACCTGGATGGAGGACAGATTCCCGAGGTGCATCCACCCATGCATGCACTCGACACTCCCACCTGGATGGAGGACAGCTTCCCGAGGTGCGTCCACCCATGCATGCGCTCAACACTCCCAGCACATGATAGACCATCGATACTCATAGACGCACTGAGGGCTTTGCGATGGACTGGGCTGCTATCAAGGTATGGGATTTGTGAAGCATAAATAAGCATGGGTGAGTAACAGGGCATGACTTGGCTTTGTGTGACTAACACTTGCTTCAACCAGGACCACTGCACCAGGTCTCAAACCTGTTGCATCCTTCACATGACATCGCGCGCCCATCACATCCGTCAAATGGCACCCTACAGAGGATTCAATCCTTGCAACATCTGGAGCAGAAAGTCAAGTCAAGGTTTGGGTACACTAGGGCAACATGGCGCGTGCGCAATGCAGGATTTGGTAGCAAGGCAATTAGCATTGCTGGGCTTACTGGGGCAAATTGTGGGTTTTAAGAGTTGTAATAGCCTGTATTAAGTACAAGAATTTGGTTCTGATATTAATGCTACTATGACTGTTCTGAAAGTAACCTTATCCCTGGTCAACTAAGTCTGAAATGTGAGTGTGGAGTGATGTCTTAGTCTCCATCTCACTGGAAGGGGGTTAGGCCCCATCCAGTGTCCATACAGGAGTGCAATGCAACAAATTTAGGAGTCCTTGTGAAGTAAAAGTGAGAAATAATGTTACAGTGCTGTGTATGGGAGTCTTTTTTGGTGTGGTGCAAAAACTGGTAATGCATCACTTTGTGTTTTCTTGCGTTTTTTCGCATTTGTATAGATTTCATAACTGATTCTTGTCTCATTTTAGATCAGACTAGGGCCTAGCACGAGTGCACTCGTGAGTTACCCAGATCCGAACTCGTGGGTATTTAGATTAGATAATCCCATACTCGGATCCGCATGAGTATGTTCCCACAGATCACCCGGAGCCGCGAGTTCTATACTCGCACGGATCCAAGTACTTGTGGGTATACTCGTAGGTTTACTTGTAAGGTTTGAGGCAGCCAGAGATCTTCATCTTGCATACACAGAAAGAATATATATATTACTACAATCCCACGAAGTTTCAAGTCAGATCATGCATCCGATCCAAAATAAAACAAGAATCAGTTACAATATCTATAGAAATGCGAAAAAACGCGAAAAAATGCGAAGTGTGGGGCGCGCCGATCGGACCGTGCATTGCCTTCCTATCTAGGAAGGTAGGCTTAAGAATGCACGCGTCGGCACACGTCGGTACAGAGATGCCGGGATCACGCCTAATTGATAAGATCAAAAACGCATTCACAATTAATTAGATACTTAGGATATACATCTAAGTGATAAGATCAAAAATGTGTTCACAGTTAATTAGATACTTGGGATATACATCTAATACAATTGATAAGATCAAAAATGCGTTCACAATTAATTAGATACTTAGGATGTACATCTAAGTGATAAGATCAAAAACACGTTCACAATTAATTAGATACTTAGGATGTACATCTAATACAAGTGATAAGATCAAAAATGCGTTCACAATTAATTAGATACTTGGGATATACATCTAAGTGATAAGATCAAAAACGCGTTCACAGTTAATTAGATACTTAGGATACACATCTAATACAAGTGATAAGATCAAAAATGCGTTCACAATTAATTAGATACTTGGGATGTACATCTAAGTGATAAGATCAAAAATGCGTTCACAGTTAATTAGATACTTAGGATATACATCTAATACAAGTGATAAGATCAAAAATGCGTTCACAATTAATTAGATACTTGGGATGTACATCTAAGTGATAAGATCAAAAATGCGTTCACAATTAATTAGATACTAAAGATATACATCTAAGATAATACAAGTGATAAGATCAAAACACGTTCACAATTAAATAGATACAAGTGATAAAATCAATTCTGCATAACCCTATATATAATATATTGTGTGTCTTTGCCAGTGAGGCTGGGTGGCTTAGTGGTTAGAGCACCGGACCGAGCTTGTTCCCAGAGGTCTTAGGTTCAATCCATGTTTCAGCTATTTCTGTTCTAGGTTGACGAGCCTAGTAAAAAAATAATTTTATATAATAATATTCCCACGAGTATTCCGCGAGTACCCGTGCGGGTACCCGGGGTGCCAAAATCAATACCCGGATCCGCATGAGTATTTTCCCATGGATCACCTGGATCCGCAAGTATCAATACCCGCGAGTTTTCCCATGGCTCTACTCAAAAAACTCGCGAGTTACCCGGACTCGTGCTATGCCCTAGATCAGACACATGATCTGACCTGAAACTTTGTAGGATAGTAGTAATAGTAATATACTTTTTGTATAAGCAATGCTAAGTGTATCTGATTCCCTCAAGTCTTAAAAATGCACAATCTCCACATTCTGTGCAGCTGCAAAAACCAGTCTAGACCAGGACCAGAACCACCCAAGACCGGTTTTAACCAGTCATATTGAGACTGGTTTTAACCAGTCCATAGACCGGAATTTAACCAATATTAACTGGTTAGTGATTTTTGGCAGGTTTCGGTTAAGGTTAAGGTCAAAATGAGACTCACCAAGACTGGTTCCAGTTCTGGTTATGGCCAAAAAAGGAAAAAACCGGACCAAACCGGACCTTTAAACCCTACCCACTCTCCACTATCAGATCACATCTCCATCATGGGATCTGTCACATGCTCTTCATCCATCCACGTGACTCTTCTGTTTGTTTATATTTGTTCCTTGTTATCTTTGCCTACCCTTATCTTCTTATCATACAACCAGACATTTACTTAATTCCCTATCAGTAGAAGCCAGGCTTTACGCCCTCCGCTTCCAGATATTTGGGCCCACTTGACTCTGTGATTCTTATCGATAGATGCCCACCTACTTACATATATAAGTCAGCTATAGCTTACACTGTAGAGCTCAGACTCGACTTATTGAATACATCGGTGCTTGTCTTCTGGACTCCCCTTTGTCTCTTGAAGTTTGCTTGTCTCAGTGCTTTTGGCACTTCCCACTCACCATTGTCTCAGAGTACAGCCTCTTTGACTTTGACTCATCACGCTTGACTCCAAGGGATCCGATTGGTCCCTTATCTGAACCTACAAATTGCGCTGTCACACAAGTCATGTGGAATGTCCCGCACCGGACGTAACAATTGTGCTCAAAGCAGAACTCATTGGACGAAACACTAGGAAGAAAATCAGTGTGCGTGCCCTAATAGATAGTGGGGCAGAAGGATTAATAATCCATCAAGACTATGCCAAAGCACATCACCTAACCTTAAGCACCCTTGCCAAGCCTCTCCGAGTCAAAAATGTGGATGGAACTAGTAACGCTAATGGAGCCATTTACTACACCACAACCCAAATCCTACAACTACCCCTCCAAGACCAATACCATGAAGAACTTGCAGAGTTCTATGTTACTAATATAGGGGACCATGACATTATCTTAGGAACTGACTGGCTACATTGCCACAACCCAGAAGTAAACTGGAAAGATGACACCCTGACCTTAAAGCATTGCCCCACATCCTGCACCCTTACCATGACCCCTCTGACCTTTGCTTCGACACACCCTTCTTGCCCTGCTCTGTCTACAATCACAGTACAACCCCTGATGGACCAGACACTCATAGCAGCAGCAGAAACCTTTGCAGCCCTAATCACAGGTCACCCCATGATTATGTTGACACAGTACATGTCTGGAGATGCTTCAGGCATCTGAGGATCGCTTTAGCTGTAGATAAGATTAGATTAGGTTCCGGAGTTTCGGACTTTTTACAATATCTTTATTACATTTCTTTCTCACCTTACTCAGCTGATTAGTGATGTCCTTAGTAATGCGCAGTAAGCACATGATATCTCTTTAGCCAATAGCCTTTATCCCTCTCTGTTTATTGACCAGCACTTGTGGACTTATTCCCAGTGCGCACAGACCATTTCCCCTGGCCCCTATGGGTATATAAGGGTGTCTGTTTTGTCCTTTACACTTCAGAGTTCTTCTTCCTCTGAAGTGTAAGTCGTCTTTACTTTACTTTCTACTTTTCCTTTGACTAACATTCTCTGTGTAGATAACTTGTCTTTTAGGTCAGTAGTATAGTATTATAGAGTTCTTCTTCCTCTGAAGTATAACTTGTCTTTAAGCCTAACCTGCTACTAACCACAGTCAGTATAACCAGCAGCATGATTGTTTGACAGATTACCCCAGAAGAAGTGCCTCCCAAATTCATTGTCCATATCCGTGCCAAGACCACCATGTCCACTCAGATTGCTGCAGATCAAGTAAAGACCCCTATATCCTTAGAAGACCAACTCCCTCTTGAATACCTCGCATACCAATCTGTCTTTGAAGAGAAAGCCTCTCAACATTTGCCACAGCACCAACCATGGGACCATGCCATAGAACTCAAACCAGATGCCAAAGTGCGTGACTGCGGCATCTACAAGCTCACCCCTGAAGAACAGAAAGCCCTGGACATTTTCTTAAATGACCACCTTGCCAAGGGATATATCAGAGAATCTAAGTCCCCCATTGCTAGCCCCTTCTTCTTTGTAAAAAAGAAGGATGGAAAACTACATCCTGTCCAAGATTATCGAGCCTTGAATGATATCACAGTAAAGAATGCTTACCCCCTACCCTTCATCCCAGAACTCATTGACAAACTTCACCATGCTCACTACTTCACCAAGTTTGATATCTGCTGGGGATATAACAATATCCGTATCAAAGAAGGAGATGAATGGAAAGCCGCCTTTAAAACCAACTGAGGTCTCTTTGAACCCCTTGTCATGTTCTTTGGACTCTGTAACTCCCCTGCCACATTCCAAGCCTTCATGAATAGAGCCTTCGAAGATCTCCTTGCCACTGACCATGTTGTCATCTATATGGACGACATCTTAATATTTACAGACACCATGGAACACCACAGAACACTTACTCACTGTCAAACAATCATGCTGTTACGCCTGGTGCGGGACGTTCCACACGACTTGTGTGTGTTGGCGTAGTTCGTGAGTTCAGGTAAGAAACCAATAAGGCTTCTTGGAGTTTGAGTGGGATGAGTCAAAGTCGAAGGGACGCCTCCCTAAGACGATGGTGAGCGGAGAAGTACCAGAAGTACTTGAGACAACTGAGTCAGAGATCAAAGGGGATGTCCAGAAGACAGGCACTGATGTATTCAATAAGTCAAGTCTGAGGTCTACAGCGTAGCTACAGCGGACTTATATACGTAACTCAACGGGCGTCTACGAGATAAGGATACGGAGTCAAGTGGGCCCAAATATACGGAAGCGGACGGCGTAAAGTCTGGCTTCTGATAGGGTATTAAGTAAGTGTCCGGTCGTAAAGATAAGACGATAAGAAGATAAGGATCAAACATAAACAACGTCACGTCAACAGATACAAAGTAGGTCACGGGGATGGAAGCAAGGCACGTGATGGATCCCACGATGGGGACGTGATCGAGAAGTGTAAGGTAGGCGGCAAGGAGGGGTCGTCGTTGGGGAGATGAAAGAAAACGGGGCGGATGGCAAGAGTCGTAACATCACCCCCTCTTCTGGTTCTAGCAGACCCGGCTAGAAACGACTCGTACCGTCATCATCTTGTACCAGCTCCAAGTAGTCGTCAGCTACATTACGATCATCCATTGTATAGTTCTCCTTGTCCTCATCCTGGGGGCATTGGTGAGTGCGGAGGAACCCATAAGGGCCGCGTTGACCGCACATGCGGCACAGATCATGGATCGGGCAGTCCAGCTCTCGATGTCCTGCATTGTGACGCAGGCACTTGCCACACCATGCAGACGGGTTGCTGATCGTTGGGGCGACTCCTACGCGGCGGAAGATGCAGAACCTGCTCCAATGCAAGTTGCTATGACAGTGCCAACACCACTTGCGATTGAGGGGACAGTTCCAGCTGATGTGATACTTACTATCACATCGCCAGCACGTCTCTCCGCGGGGTTCTCATGCATACGCGGCATCTTGAATCGGTTCGGTAGTAGCACAGGGGCAGCCCCCAATGATCGTGGGGGTAGGGGTTGGGCATATGTGTCGGCATACCTCTCAGCAATTGTTTGGTAGGCATCTCCTTTCTCCAGCCTCTTCCGAATCTCCACTAATTCCTGCTCTATCTGGAACATCCCGTTAGTCAGCCGGGCCATCATCTTTGCGTGTTCTTTGTACTGCTTGTTGAGTGTGTTGCGCAAGGTTAGATTCTTCCGCAGTCTCATTACCTCAGCTTTGAGACGCGGAAGTCGCATGTCACTCAGTACTTCGTCGATGGCGAAGGCCCGCGGATCCTCAGCGGCCAGATGCCCCAGCTGTTCATCGGTCATGGTATGATGCAGACGACCGGTGTACCTTTCTTCCAGATAGACTGGAGCTCCATAAACGGGACCGTCCTTCTTCATGCATCCGGCCACGTCCATCCCTCCATTGGTGTAAAAGATGTACTTGGCGATTGCGACTGTCCCGTCGCCCAACGTAATCTCCAAGGGGTAGTATGTGGAGGAGTTCGGGTTGTTAACAAAAAAGGGAAATTCAGGAACCTCGTCGTCTGACTCCATACCCACCAGGTCGTTTGGGTGCAGCTCTTCACAATGTTCAAAATCATGGTTGGGGTTGGGGGACTGGTTCTTGACCCGAGCTTCGGCGGCCTCGTAGTCAATGGGTGAGGAAGGACGCGTGGAAGGGTGAGCAGAAGGGAAGTTTTCGACTCTTGCGGTGGTGGCCGTGAAGGCATCAATGGCGGCGTTGGCAGCGATGAAAGACATAATAGATTCTGTGGTTGTAGGACGTTGCTGTGGGAGCATGTACTGGGGGATTTGCTTAGGATTTGGGTCGCTCTTTTAACTAGGCTTGGGCGCTTCCGGGTGTCGGTCATGGAACTCCGAGATAAGGACCGGGGCAAAGATATCCCCGGCGGGTTCCCACGAGTTGTCAGAGTCTGGGAATCCTTTCCACTTGACTAGGTAATGTAACTTGCGCCCTCGGCCTTTACGTAGGGAATCTAGGATCTGCTCCACTTCCCACTCCGCTTCTCCATCGACTAACTCAGGGGGGGGTCTTGGGAAGTTTTCCCCATAAAGGGTGGTCTCTCTGTAAGGTGTCAGAAGTCGAGCATGGAAGACTGGGTGAATTCTCCATGTGGGTGGAAGTTCGAGTTCATATGACACATCTGACAGCTTCCTCGTTATCTTGAAGGGTCCGTGGCGTCGGGGGCTAATTTCGCCGTGGGATGTGAGGTGCGAATGTTCTTCCCTTCCAACCAGACAAGGTCATTGGTCTGATAAGGCGTGAACTTTGTCGGTCTTTCGGATAAGCTCTTTTGTGCCTTGAGCAGATTCTCATTGGCCGATTTCCTGATCTCCTCCCATTGGCTGATACGCTGCGCCACCGAGGGGTGTTTGTGGGCTTCTTAGTCCAGGTAGTCCGTGGCGTCCATCCCATGATCAGTGAGAATGGAGGGGTTTTAGTGGTTCCGTTGGGCCATGAGTTATGTGCAAACTCTGCCATTGCCAACCAGTCAACCCAATCATCCTGTCGTCCATTGCACCAGAACCGAAGATACTGTTCTAACCATTGGTTTGTTCTTTCGGATTGTCCATCAGTTTGTGGATGGTAGGCAGTCGAAATGTTCTGGGTGATGTCTAAGGTCTTACAGAGCGCCCTAGCAAAGGCGGAAGTAAAACGTGGGTCGCGATCCAAGATGATCTTTTCTGGGAGGCCGTAGTGTCTGTAGACGTGATCCAGGTAGAGTTTGGCTACGCCTTCCGCTGTAACAGACTCATTACAGGGTATGAACAGTGCCGCTTTAGAGCAATCATGGTCGGTGATGGTTAAGATGGAGTCGAATCCTCTGGAGGTGGGGAGTTTGACTATGAAGTCCATCGCAATGGTCTGGAATGGCAGTGAGGCCGTAGGTGTGATCGGGAATGGTGCTGGTGGGTGTGGGTGTGTGTTTACTTTGTTGGCTTGGCAGCCCGCGCATCCTTTCACATAGCTTTCCACATCCTTCTTCATGTCTGGCCACCAGTAATCTCGTTTGGCCAAGGCGTACGTGTTGGCAATGCCAGGGTGGCCTGCAGAGGGAAGGTCGTGGTGAAAATGGATCACCCCCCTCTTAATGTTGTCGCCACCGGTGACAACGAGTCGATCCCCATCCTTCCACCAAAGGCCGTCGATCTTCTTCAGATTATGTGCGTCTGCCCACACTTCGCATAGCTGTTGATTCATGTTTTGCGAAACCTGGGCCCATAAGTCCATGTCGTGGAGGCTCATGACGGCAGTCTTTGCGAAAACCTCTTCAGGCAAGACCACAATGTCGTTATTATCTTCTTGTCCACTGTTCAAGTCAGGCCGTCGTGATAGGCATCTGCCCGTGCATTGTGACTTCCCGCAATATGTTTCAACGTGAAGTTGTATTCCTCCAGTTCCAAGACTTCGCGAGCAACCCGTCGACTAATCTTGTGGGGTTCCTTCCAGTACAATAGGTTGGAGTGGTCGGTGTGAATGACGGTTTTGTGGGGAGTCCCTGCTAGGTACGGTCGCCAATGTCGTAGTGCTTTCACGATGGCGAGCAATTCTCTGTCCCAAATGTCATAATTCCGTTCTGCCGGTGAGAATGTCTCCGAGTAGAAGGCAACTGGGTGAAGCAATCCTGTTGCGTCTCGTTGGTTGAGTACAGCTCCATTCGCAAAGCGCGATGCATCTACTTCAAGTTCAAAGGGTTGCTCGAGGTCTGGTTGTAGCAGAACCGGTTCTGACCCCACAATGTCTCGGATCTGTTCGAAAGCTTGTTGTTGTTCTTTTCCCCAGTGCCAGGGTGTATCCTTCTTCAGCAGCCCATTCAGTGGCTGGGCGATACCTGAGAATCCCCGTACGAATCGTTGGTAGAAGTTGCAGAATCCGAGGAAAGACCGCACATCCTTGATACATGTGGGTATGGGCCACTCCCGAATCCCTTGCACTTTTACTGGATCCATTCACACTTGTCCTTCCGCTAGGATGACCCCGAGGTATTCTATGCTGCGTTGTTCGAATGAACATTTGGCCGGTTTGAGATATAGGTCGTGTTCGTGTAGGATTTCTAGTACCTGGTGAACTCGCTCTCGGTGATGGAGTAAATTGTCTGTTGTAGCCACGAGGATATCATCCATGTACACCACTACTTCACCAGTGAGAATAAGGTCACGGAAGATGTGGTTCATCATGGATTGAAAGGTAGCAGGCGAATTGGTAAGGCCAAAGAACATGACGTTCGGTTCAAAAAGTCCCTGATTGGTTTTGAACGCCGCTTTGCATTGATCTCCTTCCTTAATCCTGATGTTATTGTACCCCCATCGGACATCCATTTTGGAGAACAGAGACTTGTCCCTCATGGTGTCAATAAGTTCAGAGATGAGGGGAAGTGGATAGGCGTTCTTTATGGTGTGGGCATTTATCCGTCGGTAGTCTTGCACGGGTCGAAGTTTTCCATCCTTCTTCTTGATGAAGAAGAAGGGCGACGCATATGGTGATTTCGACAGACGGATGTATCCTTTCGCAAGGTGCTCTTCAAGGAACGCTGTAAGTGCTGCTTGCTCCTTCTGGGACAACGGGTAAATTTTACAGTCGATCGCGGATGGGGTGTCTGGCGTGAAGTCAATAGCGTGATCCCAGGGTCGTGCAGGTGGGAAACGTTGCGACTCTTCTTCTGAGAACACCTTCCAGTGTCGGTGATAGACCGCTGGCACTACCTCCTCAAAGGTCTTTTCTGTCTGCCCTTCTACTGCCTTTTGGGCAAGTTCTGATGCCTTTGTAGCATAACAGCGACCTGCGCCCTCTTCGTCTGTCCTCAACGCTTTTATGTGTCGGATAGCGTAATCGTATCCCAATGATGTAATGAGGACTGGGTAAAAGTCCTTATCCATGGTTGCGTCACTCCAATTGATCTTTGGCTCGAATGCCGCCAACCATGGGTATCCTAGGATCAGATCTTCGTTCCCTAAGTTGGTGACAAGGAATTGTATTGCTTTGGTGCTTTCCCCCACTTGGACATTTAGGTCGGTGTAGTGAGTAATTCTCCCAGCTCTATTGGCTGTTCCGTCTATATTCCAGATGTTCTTCTCTTGGGGGAGTTCCAGCATCCCCAAGCCCATGGTCCTTGCCATTCGCGGGCTAATGAAGTTATCGGTGGCCCCTGAATCTATCAGGATGTCACGGTCGGCCGTCCTCTGCGTAGTCTCGAAATGTACTGGTATTTTCAACGATTTGAAGCGACTAGTATACACAGAGGTTACATGTAATGCTCGTGCCCAGGCCGACGGGGTAGAGCCAATCAAAAATCCTTTTTGGCGAAAGCTTTTTCTACCAGAATGGCCCGCACTTCCTCGCTTTCTTTCATCATGTTTGTCCATATTTCTTGCACTTTCTCCTCCTTTGTCGGTGTTTTCTTTTCAATGGTAGGTGGATTGTTACGGATCAGCGTGACCGTTGCTTCCGCCACGCGTACTCCTTTCTTCGGGCACTCCCTAGACATATGGCCCAGTGCTTTGCAGCGAAAGCATCTCCCTTCCTTCATCAACGTTTGTCTCTCATCTTCTGTGAGCGCAACTCGTGCTCTGGTCCTGTCGGCAGAGGTATCCATCGCATTTGGGTCCCTCTGCGAAGCATGGGCAGGCTTCACTCCGAAAGCGGCCTTCCACTGGTCTCGGGTTTTGCCTTTCTTGGTGTCAACTCCGAAGCGTGTCTGGAAGTCGAGGTAGTCCTGCTGCTGTCGTCGAGCAGCATCCACCCATGCCTCCCAGTCCTGGGGGTGATGGAATTGGATAATGTTTTTGACCAGTGGGTTAGGCAACCCTTGTGAGAACAGGTCCAACGTTGCCTCTTCATCTGTATCGTACCCAGCTCTGTTAGCCAGGCTTCTAAATTTGGCCACATAGGCATCCAATTCCCCTTTTTCCATTTTAAGGGACTTCAATTCTCGGGCAGCCTTCTGCTTGGCCTGTCCATCCGTAAATGCATCCTTGAATCTTTGGGCAATAGTTTCCCAAAGCACTTCACTAGTGGTGCGACGACCACTTTCGACTTGTTCATTCAGCCACTCCAGCTGCTCCATCGTCCAGTCATCTACTGCATCTCCTCGTATCAGGGATAGGAAAAGGTTGGCTCGCTGGAAGGGGTTAATGATTTGGGGGACGTCGTGGTTGAAGTTTTTGAAGGTGGTGAACTCCAGCATAAACTTCTTGCTCTGGGAGCGGTCCCCTGTGAATGTCTGGGGTAGCACCCCCGACAGTCGTCCTGAGGGCGGGGGTATGTTCGGCGGTATCATGACTGGTGGAGGTGGCAGGGGTGGAGGGGCTGGGTCTGGGAGTTGGGCGGCGATAGTGGACATCTTTTGTTTTGGCGGGGTGATGGTGCTGGTGGACTGTAGGGATATCTGAGGAGTTGTCAAAGCAGGGGCTCTGAACATGACAACTGCTGGTGCAACTGGGGTTGTAGTCGACGCTAATACCAGTGCTTCTTCACTTTGTTCTTCTACATACTCTTCTGGTTCAGAGTCCATAACAATGGCCGGGGGATTCTCTCTCCACGGTCCTAACCCAAATTCAGGTGGGGCGGGTCCTGTAGTGACCCAAGAGTGTCGGCTATCCGAGTATCGGATACGATACCAAACCCTCTTTTCGTCGTCGTATTCTACCGGTTGGTATCTTCCGTCGTGATAGACATAGTATCCAAACTCGGACTCAAAATCCTTCCAGGCGGCAGAGCCAAGTGTCTGCTGTGAAAGATTATCCTCATCTCTTCGTTCGATGAGCTCTTCTTTAAACAAGGTCTGACTGCGGCTGGAAGCCACGATGAGAGACTTGACTTGATGTTACGCCCGGTGCGGGATGTTCCACACGACTTGTGTGTGTCGGCGTAGTTCGTGAGTTCAGGTAAGAAACCAATAAGGCTTCTTGGAGTTTGAGTGGGATGAGTCAAAGTCGAAGGGACGCCTCCCTAAGACGATGGTGAGCGGAGAAGTACCAGAAGTACTTGAGACAACTGAGTCAGAGATCAAAAGGGATGTCCAGAAGACAGGCACCGATGTATTCAATAAGTCAAGTCTGAGGTCTACAGCGTAGCTACAGCGGACTTATATACGTAACTCAACGGGCGTCTACGAGATAAGGATACGGAGTCAAGTGGGCCCAAATATACGGAAGCAGACGGCGTAAAGTCTGGCTTCTGATAGGGTATTAAGTAAGTGTCCGGTCGTAAAGATAAGACGATAAGAAGATAAGGGATCAAACATAAACAACGTCACGTCAACAGATACAAAGTAGGTCACGGGGATGGAAGCAAGGCACATGATGGATCCCACGATGGGGACGTGATCGAGAAGTGTAAGGTAGGCGGCAAGGAGGGGTCGTCGTTGGGGAGATGAAAGAAAACGGGGGCGGATGGCAAGAGTCGTAACACATGCTGCTGGTTATACTGACTGTGTTAGTAGTGTGTAAGGCTAAAGAAAGACAAGTACTTCAGAGGTTAGAAGAACTCTATATTACTATCTACACACCTAAAGAAAGACAAGTCTAATATAATACGTTAGTCTATAGGTAGTGAGAGAGTAGAGTAAAGGGAACTTACACTTCAGAGGTTAGAAGAACTCTGAAGTGAAAGAGACGAAACAGACACCCTTATATACCCATAGGGCTCAAGGGAAATGGTCTGTGCGCACTGGGAATAAGTCCACAAGTGCCGGACAATAAACAGAGAGGGATAAAGGCCATTGGCCAATGAGATATCACATGCTTACTGCACATTACTAAGTCCATCACTAATCAGCTGAGTAAGAAGAAAAGGAAGTGTAATAAAGATAGCGTAAAAAGTCCGATACTCCGAAATCTAATCTAATCTAATCTACAGCTGAAGCGAACCTTAGATGCCTGAAGCATCTCCAGACACGTCCTGTGTCAACATCCCTCCATGGTGAAGGCATCGGTCATTAGGTGGAAATGAATTGAATGAGCACACTGCCATTCACAATTGAATGAACATGTCACCAGCCAGAGATCCAACTTCTCTAACTCTTTGTGAGTTTTGCATACGAGTTGTAGATTCGCTTATGCAAGTCTACACACCTCTTGCGTCACTCTCGAGGTCGAGAACGTGCTCATGTGGCATGGTGGGAAAGTGAAACTGGTGAACAAAGTCTCCAGATTCCAGCTCCTTCATTCCAGCACTAGTCCAAATCCAGTTACCATGAGATCAAAAGATGATCTAGGCAGAGACTTTGTAAGGCCATCTGCTAGCATCTCTCCAGTGGGAGTTTGCACCAAGTCTATCTGGTGTGATTCTACATACTCCCTAATGGCATGGTACTTTATTGGTATGTGCTTTGATCGCCTTCCTGTGACAGGGTTTAATGCAAGATCTACTGCACCCTTATTGTCACAATGCAGTTGTATGGGTGAAGTAACTTCATATCCCAGTTCCTGCATAAAGGTTCTATACCACGCTGCCTGATTTGAAGCCTCAGCAAGGCTCATATACTCGGCTTCAGTGGTGGACTGTGCTACTGTCTTCTGCTTCCTGGAGCACCAGCTAATGGCTCCATTAGCAAGGAAAAAGACGTAGCCTGAGGTGGAGTGGCGGTCCTCTTGATCTCCCCATGAGGAATCCGCAAAGCCATGAAGGCCTACTTCACCATTCCCTCCAGAATAGCGCAACTTGTAGTCTTTTGTAGCATTTAGATAGGCTAAGACATACTTTGCTAGTCGCATGTGCTGCTGGGAAGGGTTGGAAGTGAATTGGCTAAGGCGCGCAACAGCGAAACTAATGTCAGGTCTGCTTCCAATCTGCACCCAAAGCAGAGACCCCATTAACTGCTGATACCTCTTAATGTCAGAGGTAGATGCCTGGTCTTCAAACTTGACCAATGAACATCCACGCCAGAGGGTAGAGGAGTATATACTGGGTTGGAATCCCCCATTCCAAACCTCTCAACTATTGAGGATACATAGGCTGTCTGGTCGATATCCAGTGTCTTGTTAGGACGATCCCTGGTGATGTTAACTCCAAGGTAGGACTGGATTTCGCCAAGATCGGTCATCTCATATCGGCTAGATAGAGAGTCCTTCAGCCATTGAATCTTCTTAGTGGAGGACCCAAGTATAGTGATGTCATCAACATATAAAATGACGAAAAGTGAACCATCCCCCTCTTGGTGATGATACACATATACTCCTGCATCAGAGTACGTCCGAGTAAAGCTCAGTTCATTGAGAACTGCATGGAATTGCAAGTTCCATGCTCGGGAAGCTTGTTTGAGGCCATACAGAGCCTTCTGTAGCCTACAAACTTTGGACTCTTGTCCAGCAACGACAAACCAACAGGTTGCTCCATGTAATCTCCTCATCCAGATCGCCATGTAGGAATGCCGATTTGACATCCATCTGATGGATTTCCCAATCCTCAAGCGTGGCCAACGCTAATAATAGTCTAAGAGACTCAAATCTGGCGACTGGGGAGAAAGTTTCATCGAAGTCCACCCCCTCTATTTGGGTGAACCCTTTTGCTACAAGCCTAGCACGAAAGCGTCCATCTGCTTTCAATTTAAAGACCCATTGGACTTTACAGCCTTTCTACCTTCAGGAAGGTCTTCAAGGCGCCACACTTTAAGTTTTTCTAAGGCATCAATTTCATATTGACATGCCTCAAGCCAATCACTGGCATTATCAGACTCCATTGCTTCTTTAAATGTAAGAGGATCCCTATAAGGCGATCCTGCAGCATTAAGTAGATCCATCTGACCAAGTCTGGAAGAACCTTGCACAAACTCTGCATTATCCTCATTGTAGAAGCGAGGATTCAGACGACGATTGCGATTGGGACGTGCAGTATCCAAGTCTAAATCTTCTTGGATTGCCCTATCTCGTCGTTCAGAGCGTGGACTCGTCCTCTGAAAATTAGGTTGAGGAATTCTGTCTGCAATCCTTTGTGATTTTCTGATTGCCTTGGTTCTTTTGGGAGGGGAGGATGGTTCCATGATTTGAGATGGAGGGGTCTGATATATAGTCTGAGGGTGTGTGGTGTCTACATTACGTGTGGGTGTGGTAGGCTGTGGTGCTAATTGAGGAGGTGCGATGTCCTCCTGTTCCTCTTCCAGGTCTTCCTCATGCTGAGGAGCCTCAGGAACATGTGTAGCTGTTGCTGGTGGTGGCTGGACATTGCCACCAGGTAAAGTAAATGAGCCACCTTCATAGGCTGCTCTATAGATTTGTCTGCTCTGTTGTCCTTATCAGAGCGGGATGGGAAGGATCTCTCATCAAATGTAACATCTCGTGAAAAGATGAGAGACCGGGTACGACTATCCCAAAGTGTATAGCCCTTAGAAGTGGGCTCATACCCAACAAAGACGGCTTCCCTGGCTTTGGGATCTAATTTACGCCGCTTGCCCTCTGGAACATGGTAATAGGCTTTGCAACCAAAGACCTTAAAATACGAGACATCTGGTTTGTTCCCAACCAGAAGCTCAAGCGGAGTTTTCCACTTATTAGAACGAATGGGAGTTCTGTTATATATATGACATGCTGTTCGACAGCACACTCCCAAAAACCGAGAGACAGGCCTGCATCGTGCAGCATGCTAGTGCCTTTTTCCATAATGGTTCTATTGAACCTCTCGGCCCTTCCATTCTGTTGTGGACTATACGGCATCGTAAGTTTATGCTCTATGCCATAATCTTCAAGCGTTGCTTTCAGCGCCTTGTTCACATACTCGCCACCACGATCTGTATGAAGACACTTGATTTTGTGATTGAATTTATTTTCAAGTAGTGTCTTCAGTTTATTAAAAACTGGTGTAAACAGATCTTTAGATTTCATTGGAACGATTAAAGCATATCTGCTAAAGTCGTCCAAGAAAGTGGCGAAGTAGAGATTCCCTTGTATTGAACTGCACTGCAAGGGTCCTACAAGATCACTATGAAGGATCTCAAGGGGGGCTGATGCGCGTTTGAAGATGGGGGAAATGGAAGACGATGGGACTTGCCCATTTCACAGCCATAACACGGCTTGTCTTCCACTTGGCTATTATTAATTTTGAGGCCTTTAACCGCCTCAGGAGCATATCTTTTCAGGGCTTCTTTAGACATATGGCCCATTCTTTGATGCCAGATTTCTAGTGAGGCAGATGCAGATGTATGGATACTGTTTAGGACGTGTTTGCCTAATACCCAATACAATTTGCCAAACTTCCATGCTTCCGCTATAATGTTATCGCCATATTTTATTGTTGCCTTCTTATTATCAAAGAACACAGTTGCCCCTTTTTCTACTAGGGCACTGGCGGAGAGTATTTTATGTCCTCCAGGCATGTGGAGCACATTGCTCAATTCTAAGTCAAAACCTTGATCAGTCCTGATGACCACAGTTCCAACTCCACTTGTTTTGACTATGGAGTTGTCACCTAGTGATACTTCATGGGATATGTCGACTTTATAGGTGTCAAAGTCTTCAAGGTTTGGACTGAAATGAGCCGTTGCACCACTATCAAGCATCCAATAATCTGAGTTGATATCCAGATTATAGGTGTGAACATAAAGGCGAATTCGAGGTGCTTCATGCACCTCCTCTATTTTGCCACTACCATTAACTACGGTGGCTATAGTATTAACATGTTGGGCCTCAGCCCTCTTCTTGTTCCCTGCCTTGCCCTTTTTGGCATTCTCCAGGTCCTTCTTCTTCTTTGCGCAAGCATTGGACTTGTGTCCAGGCTTTTGGCAATAGAAGCAGACCACCCCTTGTGAACCAGGGGCAGCAGCGGGAAGTGGTGATAAATTTTTAGTTTTGTTTGATTTGACAGGTGCAGCCTTAGATAGGACTGCACTACCACTTCCCGAGGGACCCGCCAGGCGACTCTCCTCATTCAGGAACCTCTGCACAAGGTCCTGAGGAGAAAGACACTCTGGATCGCCAGAGGCCAGTATGGAGCCGGCAATGGCACTGTAGGAGTCAGGGAGAGCCTTCAATAAAATGAAGCTCATCTGGAGGTCATTGACCTCCATCCCGTTCTCCCTAAGGGTACTCCTGGCATCCAGGACCTTTTGTAATTGGGTCCTGAATGACTGTCCTTCATCAAGACGGAAGGACACCAGGGCAAGCCACAGATTATATGTGGCCATGCTACCTACAGAGCCATACAGCCGTTCCAACTTGTTATACTTCTCAAAAAGAGAAGGATAATCGGCATCCGAGGTTACTTGAGAGTAAACCTCCTGGGTTACATTGAGATAGAGTAGCCCAATTAACATTTCCTCTTCTCCCATCCATTCCCTAAGGATGGGATCAATGACTTCCTTCTGCATTTTTTCCTTTTCTTCTTTGTCCTCTGGGAGGAGGGGCATATCAGGGTAGGCGGTAATAATGTGCCTCCTAAGCCCATTCATCCTCAAAAGGGCATTGAAGTTGGCAGACCAAACTTGCCAGTTGGAGCCATCAAGGCGCTCCATCTTGGAGGAGGGAGGGAAGACAATGGAGGACAGCATTTTGAGATGTTATAGTAAAGTTCCTGGTTCCAAGGAGCAGTTAGAACCAGTGCCC
This sequence comes from Multifurca ochricompacta, assembly GCA_022496185.1. Taxonomy (NCBI): domain Eukaryota; kingdom Fungi; phylum Basidiomycota; class Agaricomycetes; order Russulales; family Russulaceae; genus Multifurca; species Multifurca ochricompacta. Next base: position 49,601 of record WTXG01000188.1, on the reverse strand, counting down.
AGGTCTCGCTTAAGAGTGCCACCCCATACTGTGGCGCTATGCTTCAGAACCTATGAAGGTCCTGCCTTTGTTGTGCGACTTTCTAGGTATAGTAAAGCTGTCTAGCGCAATCCTGCAACCAGACATAAGCTCTGGTAGACTAGCCAGAGTGTCTGGTGTAGTCAGGACTGGGAGTCATGTCATGGAGGAGCCAACCGCAAGTTCCACTAGAGACAAAGGGTATAGAGCCCTTCCTCTAGTGCTGGTGGTGGAGTCCATGATTAAGCCCTAGATGATTGGGGCCATGACTGAGTAGATTTCTAGTCTGTCTCTGGTAGGGCGTGGTTACCCTACAAAGGCAACGGATACTTATGCCCAGAGATGAAGACTATATCTACTATGTATAGACTATAGTAGTGCAGCCTACTTGTATCGAGCCCAAGCGTCATGGGAGTGACTACCCATGCCTTGTTCTAGACCCTAAACTCTACATGCGGGTCGCTAAACCCGGCTTACAGACAGAGCCAAGCATTGACTGGACTTAAAGCCACAAGCTTCTGGCTATAGGCCTACTAAGACTATCTATGGGATGAAGACCCAGCTACAACTATGAAGTTACTAATACCTAGTGCGCACTCAAGGAGCTTAAGGTGTTTCACCCGCTTAGGGTCCCTCATCACCTTTTGCAAGAACCCCGAAGGGCTAGCCAAACAGTTCAGGATGAGCAGTAAACTGCGTCATCCTGTGGGGTGTTAAGGTGCACAGACAGTAAATAAGGAAGCTCACAGGAAGAAGCTGGTGGGAAAGACTTTGAAGCTTTTGTGAGCTTGGTGTGCTGAAGCGAGTTGGGCTGTTATGAACAAAAGGGAAGAACAGATCAGTATGAGCAGCAGGGCCCATAACCTGTCAAACAATCATGCTGCTGGTTATACTGACTGTGTTAGTAGCGTGTAAGGCTAAAGAAAGACAAGTACTTCAGAGGTTAGAAGAACTCTATATTACTATCTACACACCTAAAGAAAGACAAGTCTAATATAATACGTTAGTCTATAGGTAGTGAGAGAGTAGAGTAAAGGGAACTTACACTTCAGAGGTTAGAAGAACTCTGAAGTGAAAGAGACGAAACAGACACCCTTATATACCCATAGGGCTCAAGGGAAATGGTCTGTGCGCACTGGGAATAAGTCCACAAGTGCCGGACAATAAACAGAGAGGGATAAAGGCCATTGGCCAATGAGATATCACATGCTTACTGCGCATTACTAAGTCCATCACTAATCAGCTGAGTAAGAAGAAAAGGAAGTGTAATAAAGATAGCGTAAAAAGTCCGATACTCCGAAATCTAATCTAATCTAATCTACAGCTGAAGCGAACCTTAGATGCCTGAAGCATCTCCAGACACGTCCTGTGTCAACACTCACCAAGTCCTCCAGCACCTCCAACAGTTTGACTTATATCTAAAGCCTGAGAAGTGTACCTTTGCTCAGACAACCATTGACTATCTTGGCCTAGTCATCACAGCTGGCCATGTCCAGATGGACCCTGCTAAATTAGAGGGTATTATGAAATGGCCTCCCCCACACACCCTAAAACAACTCCAAGCCTTCCTTGGATTCTGCAACTTCTACCAATGTTTTATCAAAGACTTCTCCCTTATTGCCCACCCCCTCCATGATCTCACCAAGAAAGATGCCCCTTTCCTCTGGACTTCTGACCATGACCTTGCCTTTTCCACCCTAAAGAATGCCTTCACCACTGCCCCTGTCCTCACCCTCCCTGACCATACTAAAGCTTTCTGTGTCATCACTGATGCCAGTGACTTTGCTATTGGTGCTATCCTTGAACAACCTGATGAACTCAATCACTACCATCCCCTTGCCTTCCTATCCAAGTACATGCTGGATGCTGAATGCAACTATGACATCCATGACAAAGAACTTCTTGTCATTGTTTGTGCTCTGGACACCTGGAGACACTACCTTGAGGGTGCAGCCCTTCCCTTTGAGGTGTGGACTGACCACAACAACCTAACTTACTTCCGCTCCAAGCAGAAGCTCTCCCACCACCAAGCATGGTGGGCCCTTGAACTGTCTCAATACAACTTCACCATTGTTCACAAACCTGGCTCTTTCAACAAATCTGATGCTCTGTCCTGGTGTCCAGACCATAAAGAGGGGATAGAGCATGACAATGATGAGCGCATACTCCTGGACTCTAAGTTTTTTCGCATTCAGGCCATGAAAACCACAGTCACAACAACTCATGACTCCACTCTACACCACAGAATCAAAGACTGCCAAGAGCATGACAATGAAGTCACCCAAGCCCTGACCACCATCTTGCACAATGGGCCATGCTCCCTTGCCAAAGGACTGGAGGACTGGAACCTAGAAAATAGCCTAATCCTACATAAAGGCCAAGTCTACATCCCCAAGTCCCAAGAACTACGAAGAGACATTGTAAAGTTACACCATGATGCCATTGCCACAGGACATCCAGGCAGATGGAAGACCTATGAACTAGTATCACGAGAATTTTGGTGGCCAGGAATGTCCTCCTTTGTCAAAGAATATGTGGATGGATGTGCCACCTGCCAAGAAACCAAAGTTCGACCTCGACTACCCATCCCTTTGCAACCCAATCAAGTTCCAACTCAAGTATGGGGAACAATCACCATGGACTTCATCACAGACTTACCCCTGTCTCAGTCATACGACTCCCTATTTGTGGTGGTGGACCAGTTCAGTAAAGCCACCATCATTGTTCCTTGCACCAAAGATACCACTGCTCCAGAAACCTCCAAACTATTCCTTGAACATGTATGGAGATGCACTGGCCTCCCAGACCAAGTCATCTCTGATTGAGGCCCCCAGTTTGCATCTAAAGTCATGAAGGAAATGTGGAGCAAGCTAGGAGTACAATCATCCTTGAGCACTGCCTATCACCCCCAGACTGATGGAGAGACTGAACAGGTCAACCAAGAACTAGAACAATACCTCTGTGTCTTTTGCAACTTCCAACAAGATGACTGGGCAGAACTGATCCCCTTTATGGAGTTTGCCCACAATGCTAGAACTCACAGTGCTACTAAAAGATCTCCCTTTGAAATCTGGTATGGCTTCCAACCAGAGTTTATTCCCCCACTCCATTTTGCCACCCCTATCCTGTCAGTTGAAGAAAGACTCTGCACCCTAGAAACTATCTGTAGTGAAGTAGCTGCTGCCCTCCAGGTGGCTGCAGAACTCATGAAACAGTTGAGACCAGATGGACCCCTCCATGCTTTCAAAACAGGGGAGCTGGTTTGGTTGGAAGGGACAAATATACGCACCACTCACCCCAAAGCCAAACTCAGCCCCTGACGCCATGGTCCTTTTAAAGTCATACACTCTGACCCTGTTAACTGCAAGCTTGAACTCCCTAAGTCATGGTGCATCCACCCAGTCTTTCACAACTCCCTCCTGTCCCATTACAAAGAAACCCCAGCCCATGGACCCAACTTCACTCAACCACCACCAGAACTTGTGAATGGGGAAGAAGACCATTATGAGATAGAGACCATCTTACAGTCTGCTCACACCCCTAACAGAAAGGGCATCCGTTACCTTGTCAAATGGAAGGGCTACCCTGCCTCAGAGAACTCTTGGGTCCCCTTCACTGAAATGAAGAATGCCATGACCCTGCTTTGGGACTTCCATCATCAACACCCCACCCTGCCTAGACCCCCACACCTCTGACAAACTTGCTGTGGCACAGCAAGGCCCTAAAGAGGGGATAGTGTCATGAACTGACACCCTTAAAAACCTCCTGACCCCCCAGAAATCCCCAGATGCTCCCAAAGACCTTGTAGAACCCTCAGAGACAAAGATAACCCTAGATTAAGACCAGAGAAAGGCCGGTCCAGTCCAGGGCCGGACTCCTGCCAAATTGGAGACCTGTGGGAAGAGTACTAACAGAACCCCACAATGCCTAAACAGCAGTCCACAAACTGCGGACTGCGGACTGCGGATTTTGAAGCCCAAAAGTGGGGCTATTCTCATTGGTGGATCAGTAGGGAGTTAAAGCAAAGTTAACCTCCCCTAAAGTGGTGCACAGACCAAAGTCCCAGTTGTAATTACATATATAAACCCTTTAGGAATAGAATGGACAGCTCCAGACTGTCCACTTGTGATCCGGTTCCTGATTACCTAGGAGATTAGCCCCACCTTGTGGAAGGCTTCTCATCCCTTGCCCTTGAGCTGTTTGCTTCGTCTCCCTTGCACTTTCACCCTCACTCTCATCCTTTGCCCACTTCCAAATCCCTTCCCCTTTGCATACAACCCACTGTCCAGGCAGTTGACAGTGAGTTGTAACACAAGGTACCCCCCCTCCACTGTTACGTCCAGTGTGGGATGTTCCACATGACTTGTGTGACAGCGTGATATGGAGGTTCGGATAAGGGACCAATTAGGCTCCTTGGAGTTAAGTGTGATGAGTCAAAGTCAAAGAGGCTGCACTCTAAGACGATGGTGAGCGGGAAGTGCCAAAAGCACTGAGACAAGCAGACGTTCAAGAGACAAGGGAGAGTCCAGAAGACAAGCACCAATGTATTCAATAAGTTGAGTCTGAGCCCTACAGTGTAAACCATAGTCGACTTATATATGTAAAGAGGTGGGCATCTAGTGATAAGGATCACGGAGTCAAGTGGGCCCAAATATCTGGAAGCGGAGGGCATAAAGCCTAGCTTCTACTGATAGGGAATTAAGTAAATGTCCAGTCATATGATAAGGAGATAAGCGATAAGGAAAGATAACAAAGAACAATCACAAGTAAACATAAAGGTCACGGGGATGGATGAAGAGCACATGACAGATCCCACGATGGAGACATGATCTGGTAATGAAGTGTGGGCGGCAGCGAGGGGTCGTCATTGGGCAGGAAAAAGAAAACAGGAAGAGACAGGGTTCATAACATCCACATTGCACCAGCTTCGTCACAGGGACCTATCATTCCACATGAGCCTGAAAGCAGTGACGATGAAGATGAGGAGGGGTTACAGAATGAAACCCAACGGAAATTTTGCCCAGCCATTTACCACCAGCCAATTGTCACAATGCTAGAAAGGCATTACTGTGCCCATCCATTGATTCCAGGGTCCGCACACCCAAGTCCTGAGGGGATCAAGAAGTGGGCTGTTCGGAAAATGTATGGGTTCTGTGTTAAGTATGACCTACGAGAGGTATGGGCATACCTTTGGGAAAACTGGTATCGAAAGGGCCAGTGGGAGCTGTGGGCGTGGTTGGCACATCCAGAAATACCCATCTTGAAAACAACAATGATTCTAGAAAGCCAGTAAGTATGGATCAGCTGTTGAGAATCCCAAGACTTACCTTTGATCCAGCTGGCAACAAATAAAGCATGACTTCCTCTATCACTTTCACATGCCATGGTGTGATCTTCTAGTCTGGATTCTAATCACCAAACTTGCACCATCATATAATCGAAAGTTGGAATGCTTACTTACAGATACTGGCCGTTATCGAGAGCTCTCGTTGTGGCATAAGCAATTCAAGTGGAATTGGAAGAAACTCTTGAGAACACCCATCACAATCCCTATCAATGAAGCTTATCAGCCAGATGTAAATCAATGGATCTGTACCTGTCCTGCAATGGTAATCAACTGGTTCCTTCTCTGCAAGCATCTTGTTCAAGCTGCCCAGCCAGTTTTGCCACTGTTCTTCCTTGAAGTAAGACATCAGCAGACAGCCCCAATATGGAGTCACCCCCTCTTGAAACCACATAGTGAAGATCCCCCAGCACCTCAAAATGTTGCAAGAATTGACAAGACAGCCCCTGGAGCAAATGGTGGCAAGAGGGAGGATAGCAGTGATGATGACAATGGTGACAATGACAATGACAATGATGACAATGACAATGATGTACAAGATTTCCAACCAGCATTGCAAGAGAGCTCAATGTTTGAAGAGGCCATGAGCGAGAATATCAATATTATTGGAGAATTTCTTGAAGGATTGAAGTACCAGGTCCAATTCCAGGACCACTGTATGCTCCAAGTGCTGGAACAAGAGGGTGGCTCATTCTTGAGGCTAGCAAAGACTTGCATAGGAAAGGAGAGGCAGATGAGGACAACAAGAGGATTATTACCAACGACATGGCAACCAGAAACAAGCACCTCAATGTTCTACTGCTCTAGACCCACACGTTCTGATGAGAACACATGATACACAAGGAAAGTCATAAAATAGCTAGACATAGAGTAGTGAGAACACACAAGAACACCAAAGTTCTTATCTAATCCTTACTGATTTGTACTGATATATCATTGATAACTTTCCTTTTTAAAATAAATATTATTACAAATCACAGTCATGTGGCAATATTACTACTTTAGGGATGTCAGTGTGGGGAGAGTTATCTGATCTTATTCCAACTTATATTTTGTTGATAACTTCCCTTATTAAAATAGATATTCAATGATAACTTCCTTTTTAAAATAAATATTATTACAAATTTGAGTCGTGTGACAAGATTACCACTTTAGGGATGTCAGCGGTGGGGGTGAGTAAGGTAACTTGACGGCAGCAGACCATGAATCCCCTGTTTCAGGCCCCACAAAAACGTTAGTTCATGGTTCTGGATTGGCTAAATGAGCAACTATCCTGGCCCAGAAGCGCTGTACGACCATGAGCTCTTCGCAGTGATCAACCACGAAAGCCAGATTGATTATAACAAGTTTTGCGCGTTTTCAGGACAAAGTACTCCCTTACAATTCTGTGTTTGCTTCTCGCACTCTCGCTAAAAAAGCGTTAAAATGTCGAAAAAAAAAATTCGTGGGGGATACATTTGTTTTCAAAAAAACAAAACAAAACAGAAAGTGGTGGTGTCTCGCAAGTATACTGGGAACCGACCTCTGCACCGATTTACATGGTGTTTTACATCAAGTGGCGATTGGACTACAAGCTCTACATCATGCCTTCCTACGTACTCACCTGGGAGAGCGAGGCCGTACGCGAGCGAGAGGTACTTGCTGTCAAGGCATGTGCTGAACAGGTGCAGGTGCAGGTGCAGGCAAGAGAGTGAGAGCGCGGGGTCGAGAATGAGCTCCTTGCTGCTTTGTGAACATTCTCGAGGACTGTCAACTGGCACCCCAGTCCCCTGTATTTGCATTGCATGTCCATTTGGGGGATTGTCGGATGGATCTTGGTAGATGTGGGTTGCTGCTGCACCTGTATAATAGACCAGTCCCCTCCTTTTTTGGTTTGAGGATGGGTCAAGGCAAGAATAAGATCATGCGAGATGGACAAGCTATGTCTAATTGATTTTTGCTGGAGGTACGAGATTGGACTGGAAGAACCTACAACCTACACCCTACTTCTTAGCAGTCCTATCATTAGGACACAAAAGTTCGTCATCCTTATCTCAGTGTGCTTCCACCATGATATATGGCGACACTCCACTGACCCTTCTTTCAGATCACATTGCCGAATCTTCCTTTTACCAGTAGCTTTAGGTACAAGAACTGGTTGCGACTTGGACTAGACCTCAAGTCTAGTTTTCTGGTTCTTACTAGATCTAGATATTCGTGAATCAATATCCTGCACCACGATCAGCGAACAACTCCATTTTTTTCTTTCGAATCGACATTGACCCGACACGCCTTGCTGTGCGTGACAATTAGATATCCTAGCCATTCATCCACTCTTCAACGGAGATACTATCTCTCTACCCAACCCAAGTTGTGGTGTATTTAGAATAAACGGGAAAAAGAATGCTTGAGAGAGCAAGGACAAAGGACAGATGTAGCTGACACCGTGTCAGGGGAATTTGTGGTGTGGTGCAGCAAAGGTTGTGGATTCGAGACAAGACAATAGAGAAGCAAATGAAAACAGGAGGAGGGGGGCGAGTATTGAGAAGATGGGAGATACCGAGTGCACCGAGCTACCCATACAGGAGTTTTCCAACCGGGGGCAGAAGCGGAAGAATGGGAGAGGCTCTGGAGTGTATGGAGCAGCAAAAGAATAGTCTTCGTCTAGCAGGTCCTTAGGTGGTGATCGCATGTATACACACTCACAATGAACACATGGCCGAAGGTGACGTGACGTGGCAGTGAAAGAGCAACAGCCCTTTCTCTGGGCCAAAGAGAGCATGCAAGAGGGGTGATTACAGACATCTGGGGAGGATCCTGATGGCCCAGGTGAAAACACGATGGTTGCACAAGTAACTGTCCTGATGCTAGTAAATGTTGAACCAGAATACCGGTTCAGGGATACCGGGATAGCGGTCCAACATAATTGTGATCACGCTTAGTGATAAGATCACGTGTTCACAATTAACTTAGATATACATTAGGGTTGCGGAAAAAAGGGGTACTTTTTTACGAACCCATTATTTACCGGTAATTTACCGGTAATTTACTGGTAATTTACTGGGTCGCAGTGGGAATAGTAATTTACCACCAGGTCACGTGCCCACGTGACTAATATATGAGTTCAAAAATTCAACTAAACTAAATATACAAGTGAGCTGTTGAGCCGGGAACGGATCAGGGTAAGCCGGACCGGATCAGAGGTGACCGGTGTTGCCGGTGCATTGTAATATATTACTAACATTCCACTCATTTATTATGATTAAGATACAATCCTTATGACTATAGCGCAGCATGCTCTTTACAGTATTTAAGGACAGTATTTCTGTAGCTTGCACTTCAGTTTTGACTCAAGAACAGGTTCTTTTCGAAGTCAGATGGCAAACTGGATGAGAATTCGGATTATGATGAGGATGATAGTTGGTTGGATGAGCCGAATCTTGAGACATTCCGTCCTGAACTTTCTCTTGAGGTCTCACAATCCGTCATCTCAGTGTCTTGCAGCAGCTCTTTCTGATGAACCATCAGGTGACATTTCTGTGGCTGCTCCTAACCCTCCAGAAGCTCTCGGAGAGCCCCTAGACAACGACTTCTCGATGGAAATGGAATTATATTGAAAACATCACGTGAAAGTATCACGTGGAATTTTTTACGGTAAATTACAGTAAATTACCACCTTCCCATCAGACCCTCTGTAAATTACCAGTAAAATATCGGCCTCGAATATTTTCCGCAACCCTATACTGCATATAATCCAACCATATCACATGGTCGCATTTAAACGCATAAACACGCATTCATCCACATCCACCCCCACCCATTCATTGGGGGAGATACAGTTTATTCACTAGCGCACCCTTCTCCAATGCCTGTTCCTTCCAATCCCGTTCTAGTTCCGTGATATCCCAGCAAGCAGAAGAGTACCTTTGTATGACGATCATCACCCAACTAATGCGGAGCAGCAAGAGGGTACGTACCGCCCGTTCAACCAGTCAGCATTTCCAGCGGCCAAGTGTAATATATAAGCGGACGCTAATCCCACAGTGTCATTAAACAACTCAGCTGGGTAACCACTCGCTTTCGAGAGTTCTGTGAGAATAGCGCCCGGATGGACCGGGAATGCCAGCACTTTCGGATGTTCTGTATTGGCAACTTAAGCACGAGTCTCTAACCCCCCCCCCCCCAACTCGAGGAAGCACAAAGGGCTTACCAATGGGAACAAATTCCATAAAACGTGTGAGTGCATGCTTTGAGACACAATAATCACTCGCGAAGGGTACGCGGAGTTGGGACGAGATGGAGGTTATTGCGATGATGCGACCATGTGACTTCTCAAGGTGCGGTAATGCATACCTTTATGCGTAGCATAGGGTTAACAATGGCCATTCCTATCACTATCGGAAACGATAGAACGCTCACCGAACAACATTGAAGACACCACGAAGATTGATTTCCAAGGTATTCCACCAATCATATGGATCTGCCTGCGAGACGGCTTTGTATTTCAATTAGTTTCAATATATGGAGGCGCCGAGCGGCAAAACTGTTTGGTGCACCGACTGTCATGCTACGCGCCGTACCAGCCGCCGCGACGAGTACATCCACGCCGCCAAATCATTCAACCGCCCGTGTCACGGCCACTTCGACTTTCGCTGGGTCCATCACGACCACCGCAGCTTTCAAGATCTGCGCATTTGGGACTTGTTCCAAGATCCGACTTTCCACCGCATCGACCTGAGACTCGGTCCGCGCAACGAGTACTATGGATGCACCCGCACGGGCGAACGTGAAGGCAACATCTTCGCCGATGCCTCGTGATGCGCCTGTGACAATGACACGTTTGCCCTGGAAAGCTTGGTTGGAAATGAGCTGGGATGGGTCAACAGCAGGGTAGACGCTATAAAAAGCCTCCTCGGTTTAAGGCTACATAGAGGTAGATCGAGAGAGCGTACTCGTGGTGCAATGTGACCGGGGGCTCCTCGTCGCTGCCAATCAGACGCCGTAGAGGATTATTACTGGTAACATCAATTTGAGAGAAGGATATTGGAATTGGATGAAAATACGAAGAATCACCTGGATTCTTTAGACATGTCGCCGTAGACCAAGAAGAAAACTGTCGAGGGAAGGGTGGGACCGATTATTTATGTGCGCGCGCGCAAATACAATAGGGGCAGGGGGTCAACTATGACCACCAGAATTGAAATTGATCACTTGTAAACTCGTCGCTTAGTCGGGAAGTTTGTTGGACATATTCGGTTAGAATATCGCCTATCTACTCCGGAGTAATCAAGCCCGGATGAGAAAATTATATACTGTTTGTGTTCAAATCGGATACGGGCATTGAAGTGGGGACGGGGTCGGCAATCAGTCAAGATCTCTCCACACACATTGGTACTACCAGTTCTCTTCTCCCGTCCATTCCTCTTCTCTCTCATGGAATATTGAAAATATGTTTTCATAAAGGTCACAAAAGGTCATACTTTATGGAACCAAGCCCAGCGCGTGGGTTTGGAAACATGATGAATGATGATAATCATCCTCGGATCTAGTGGCATTTGACAATTCGGAAATGAAAGGGGGTAGTGTAGTGTAGTGTTGTATTGATTTTATTGATGAAACACTTCTTGTGCTGAAGTAGTCAGGTAGCGTGGCAAAATTAATCGTGGTTGGTCAAATACCAGTCCGGCGCACACGGATAAAAACCGGTGATACGTGTGGTTGTGCGAGAGATGACCCCCCACCCTAGCCAACCCCATGCAACCCCCGCCTCTTTACCTTTGACCCATGATGAAGATGAATGGAATCGATGAGATGGCAATCACGGATCAGCACACCTATGGACACAGATACGCGCACGAACGGACACCAGCGAAAGGGGGAAACTCGGGTGACGAGTGATGGTGACGGTGACGGTGACGGTGACGGTGACACACAGAAATGATCACCTTACCATCGCACTTTAAATTTGACATGTGACTCAAAGATGTCAGGTCGAAGGAATTTCCCACGTTCGAGAGAGACATCCAAACTAGAACAAACAACGGGAACCGGAAAAAACGGGAAAATGGCCCGGCGGAGCACCCATAATGCGAAGATGCTATCAGAGTCTCTCAGATCCTCCGGCCAGAACAAAGGTATCAGATATTTTTATTAAACAAAGCTGTCTGGAAATAAGAGCATATTTACTGGTCCGGAAATGAAGGGACGGCCAGCGCCGAGCTATCCTTACAACAATGATCCTGCAAAGATACATACATACACAGTAGTTCCCTTGAATTCTAGAATGACCTTAAAAAGATGCCACTTGTAGCTCTACACGTTGATCCTCGCACCGTGCTCGATCAACAATTTCTCGATCTCCACATGTCCTTTGGATGCCACTGCCTGCAGAGCATATCCATAAATGCCGCCCTCCACATTGACATCAGCGCCATGGTCTAGTAGCAATTTCACCATCTCCAAATGTCCATGGTATGCCGCTACCTGCAGAGCATTTCCATAATTGCCGCCCTTCGCATTGACATCAGCGCCATGGTCTAGCAGCCATTTCACGATCTCCAAATGTCCATTTTCTGCCGCGGCCTGCAGAGCATATCCAAAATGGCCGCTCTCCGCATTGAGATCAGCGCCATGGTCTACCAGCCATTTCACGATCTCCAAATATCCAAAGAGTGCCGCTGCCTGCAGAGCATATCCATAACGGCCACCCTTCGCATTGAGATCAGCGCCATGGTCTAGCAGCCATTTCACGATCTCCAAATGTCCTTTGTATGCCGCTGCCTGCAGAGCATATCCAAATTCGCCCCCTCGCATTGACATCAGCGCCATGGTCTAGCAGCCATTTCACGATCTCCAAATGTCCAGAGTGCCGCTGCCTGCAGAGCATATCCAAAATTGCCGCCCTCCGCATTGAGATCAGCGCCATGGTCTAGCAGCCATTTCACGATCTCCAAATGTCCAGATGCCGCTGCCGCAGAGCATATCCAAATGCCGCCTTCGCATTGAGATCAGCGCCATGGTCTAGCAGCCATTTCACCATCTCCAAATGTCCATTGATGCCGCTGCTGCAGAGCATATCCAAAACGGCCGCCCTCCGCATTGAGATCAGCGCCATGGTCTAGCAGCCATTTCACGATCCCCAAATGTCCATTGTATGCCGCTGCCTGCAGAGCATATCCAAATTCGCCACCCTCCGCATTGACATCAGCGCCATGGTCTAGCAGCAATTTCACGATCTCCAAATGTCCACGGAGTGCCGCTGCCTGCAGAGCATATCCAAAATTGCCGCCCTCCGCATTGAGATCAGCGCCATGGTCTAGCAGCCATTTCACGATCTCCAAATGTCCATTGTATGCCGCTGCCTGCAGAGCATATCCAAATGGCCGCCCTCCGCATTGAGATCAGCGCCATGGTCTAGCAGCCATTTCACGATCTCCAAATGTCCAGGATGCCGCTGCCTGCAGAGATATCCAAATGGCCGCCCTCCGCATTGAGATCAGCGCCATGGTCTAGCAGCCATTTCACGATCTCCCAAATGTCCATTGTATGCCGCTGCCTGCAGAGCATATCCAAAACGGCCGCCCTCCGCATTGACATCAGCCCATGGTCTAGCAGCCATTTCACCATCTCCATTTGGCCAATTACGCATGCCGCTTGTAACGGTGTATCATAAACGCCACCTCGAGATTCACACTCCCAGGTTGCTTAATCCCAGATATTCCACCAGCTGCGGGAAGCCGAAGAGGCTGCGTAGTATATTGGGTGTACCGAAGTGTCTTTTGTCCCCTCCCCCGGTACTTGTCAGGGTCATGTATTCCAATCCAAGCTAGAAATGGGTCTTGTCTGGGTCAAACAAGGTTTCTATTCCATCTCGTAAATCATGAAGACATCTTCGAATCGCGCGTGATCGACCCAGTATTCTGCTGCATATCGAGACAACGGGAAGTTCTCGATAGTATTGGTGTCCGTGGTCTTGTCGAATCCGAGAAGCGTGCTCAGGCATGTCTGCGCAAGCACCCTATGCGATTCTTGGGGAGAACGTGGTAGCGCCTTTCCGTCGATCCGCCAGCCGGTCTGAGGTCAGAATTCCCGCACAGAGAAGTGCGAAATTGTACAACACGACTCTCTTCTCCTTTGTCATCAACGTGATTGACAATGACAACCAAGCTCGAGCATGTGGACAGTACAGCTCCGTTACAGTCCGGGTTTCGCCAAGTTACGTCATGCTTTGGCATATTGCCAGCGTCAAATCAAATTCAAGCATTGTCGCAACCTCCTTGACTGGAGTGGACGAGCAGAGAACGCAAGGCATTGGAATAGACGATGGGCAAACTTCCAGTCCTTCTCGTCAATCCTCCGTAGCGTGGCCTCATATGTTTCATCCAGTGTTTCTGGGAGTGATTCGAGCGTCAAATGGAAGTTCCTCGGTTGACACCGGCGCAATGTCTCCAGTTGGCAGAAAACCCATCTAAACCTACACCACGACATGAATAATGATCGCGAAATAAATATTCGTTTTGGTTTGAAGCTTACATTCCATTTGCCCTTTCCGAGAGCATATCTATCACAAGTTTCTTTCTCTCCGGCTCCCACAGCCTCATTTTTAGGTCCGTATTGACCGTTGAGTAGATATATTCGAAGATGTCCTGCGTTTGCCCACCTTCCGCATGAAGGGATACAGGACAATGCGCCAGCTCTGTAAAAGCTGACTGAATATCTGGTTCGGGACGACTAGTAACGCAGATCCTTAAATTTGAGAGGCGGAGGTCGACGAGGTCTTTGATAAGGTCCAATACTTCTTCGCGTTTAGACGGCATTCCAGTGAGAGGACATTCGTCAGAGCATCAATGATGATGTACATCGCATCCTGAATGGGTGTTACGAGCATGGCCTTCAAAGTTTCTGCAAGATCCTTCTCGTCGGGCTGCTTCTGGCCATTGCCATGTTTCGAGTACAGTTCAGAGACGATGGAACGGTAGGCATCTGACTGAGGATATAACTGTATCAAGAGAGAGGACAATAGACCACGGATATTTTGCTTTTCCTTGTCTCGAAAGTCGCAATAAAAGTACCCAAAGCAGGCAGATCCAGCAGAACGCTGGATATCCTCAACGATGGTGGAACTGACCATTCAGATGAGTGCTGGCGATACCCTATAATGCTAGGCAAACGTACCAAAGGATGCTCTTTCCAGATCCCGCTTTCAAGAAAAGACCGTCAGCAACAAGAAGCACTCAAATAGCGCAGTCAACCTACCATTCCCATTTAACCATAGAAGTGAACCCTCCGATTTCCATTCCTTGAATCTTTCGCCTTCAACGAACCACTTGGCGGTTCCCTCATGGTAAAGTTTCCGCGCAATGTTGTGATTTGTAGATGGGTCAGGAGCTGACAGCCATGTCCGAATGTCCTTATTCATCTGATCATCTGCAAAGAATTCCTTAGCCGCGTTGTCTATAATATTACTATGAAAGGGAGGACGAACACAATATCTTGTTCACATTACCAAACGTGTGAGCCGCTACGGTGAGAGACTCTTCCTGGGTCAATTTGTCCAACCTCTGAAGGGCGTCCTGGACCTCATTATCTCCTATCAGCATCCGTCCGTACGCCCCTGCCAAACATTTAATCGCGGGAACATGAAAACGGTAGTTCACTCACTGAGTCGTCCTTGTTGAATCTGTTTCGTCGCCAGAGCGAGAATGGTGAGCAGTTCCGCCATCGTCTTGACGAGGATCTCGACCATGGACTCGGTGAAGGGGGTCTCAGGGGAAGTGTAAATCTTGAGGCGGATGAGAAAGCGTTGTATGGATTCAAAGAGGTTGAGTAGAGAATCGTAATTATCACTGATCTTCTTTGATGCCTTGGAATGAAGGTGAGACAACCGGTTGGAAGCAAGGGAGGGAGATACGGACAGAGAGAAGGACATCAATAGCAGAAAATATGGCCTGTGCGGGTGGAAACACCTGAAAGAGAACATGTTGTAAGCCGGTCATAGCGAATGGGCCACACCAGTTAGAACTCACCAAACCAATGCCATTTACGAGTGGTGCGCAGTTCGTGAGGGCGAGGAGTATATTCACTGTTGGTTTAAGTCCCCTTAGGAGCCGCGTCTTGTGATTTCCGTTCCGAAATATGTTAAACCGAGACGATCCTCCTCGAAGTACGTCGATGACGGCGTCCGCGTTGTCGCATCCTTTCAGCTTATTGAGAAGCTGGTGTTCGGACAGATTTATGCCAGTGTTTGTAAGATACCGATCCAGAGCGGCATCTAGGATGAGCTTGAAATGAGAAGAAGAGGCAATTGTCGGAATATGTGTACGAGGAATTGAAGCTGAAGACATGAAGCTAGACTGGGTTATGGGGAAGAGTAAAAGGCGGCGGATGGTTATCGATGGATTATGTATAGATAGACGCCTAAAACGAAGATAGACGCTGGGATGTAGAGGTGACAAAATGCAACATAGATACCGCATCTTGGAGGACCAGTGGACTGAGCGTTGCAGAAGCGGCACCAGAACGGGCCATGAGTGGTATTTCCTCAGCCCTAATACTAGATGATCAAGGCACAAGGATCGAGAGAGAGATCAATTGCTGCATTATGACACGTTCCGTTTCAGAAACATTGTGTAAAACTTGTCCGATATCGATCATTCGGCTCGCCTTGCTCACAAGCACATTCTCAAAGTTTGACTGGGTATCTATTCAACCACAAATGGCTGATCTAATAACACAACCAGTCTAATACTACTAAGGCCCCAGTAGGGCGTTCTGCTCATTCCCCTTCTAATGAAGGCACAGCCGTGCGACGGCAAGCAAAGCCCCACAAACTTCCGTGCATGACAGCAAACACAAACAAAAACACGACTAGTACGATCCCAAGCCTGCTTCACATCACACCTACACCTACACCTCGACGAACTCCGACCGGCACATCCGAGCCTAGCTTCCAGTCCCGACTAGCAGACGATATGGAACCCTTAGTGCCAGCTTCGTCGATAGCAACAATTTCTTCGGGTGTAAGTTCCGCTAGTTGAAGGATGCATAGGTACTCGTCTCATCGGGTGCACCTCCCATCGAATGCGCCCACGTGAAGATCACCTGAGCCGATGTACCTCCGATCCTAGCTGCGATCCTAGCGAGTGTGGGGTCGATGAGTCCACCAGGAAATGTTGTAATAGGACTTCCAAATAAAAAAAAACCCCCGTTTGTCGTTACGTGGCAAAATTAGGAAGGGAAAAGGGGAGGGTGGGGAGTCAGAAACTCACGCGAGGCTGCCGTAGACCTCGGTCACGATGGCATGCTTCGCCGAAAACTCCAGCACATCCTTCCTCGAAGCGTAATTGTACAGATGAAGCCGGATCTGGTCACTCCCTCCCTCTCTCCCGCACCTGGTTCACAGCAGGGACCCTCTTTCCCGTCTTGACGATGCACTGTAATAGATCCATGGTAAAATTGCCAACCCCAATACTCCTACCACGTGCGCGCACACGTACGAGAGTACGAGAGATGAGGGGGCTAGATCTCCTAGAAAAGAAAAAGAGGGACCTACTTGGCAAGCCCAGCATCCTTCACTTTGTTCATGTCTTCCCAAAGTCCCTCAAAGTCATCGTTTTCAACACTCCATGGTCCATGAACAAGAGATGTTTAATCCCAACTAGAAAATGGAGGGGGGGCGCCGGCAGGTTGATTGGGATTGGTCAGCTCAAAGGTGTGTGTGAGGAAGTGAAACGGTACTTGTACCTTTTGGAAACTAGAATGTACTTCCTCCGACACCACACCATCATCATACTTGGTCGTGATCCAAACATCCTCTCGCCCGAGCCCACTCTCCCGTATCGCCTTGCCGACGAACTGCTCGTTCGCGTAGACTGTTTTTATTTTTTGTTCCAAAAAAGAAAATCCCCCCACCCCCACTTAGCTCTGGATGCGAAATGCAAAAAAATAAAAAAGATCCAAACGCACTAGCGGCTGTGTCGAGGTGCAAAAATCCCGCTTCTAGCGCTTTGTTCCACGATTTCGGTCATGTCCTTTGTACAGTCGTTGATAATGAACGTGATCATGTCATTTTTGTCAGAGCGCGTACCTCGAACTTGAATTTAGAGGTCATATCAAACACAAGTACTGGGATCTATACTCGCATGGGCTCTTTGCTTGGAGGAGGGGGGGGGGCTGGTTTTGTTATATTTTTGTGCTTGCTAAGTCGCGCAGTTACTAGTACAATGGATCCCCTAGCAACTACTGGATGGTGAGAGGGCAAAGCCCTTGAAGGGAAAAACCCCAGAGGAAAAAGTGTGATGTGTAGGTTTACACCGTCCAAGACAAATGCAAGGGAAGACTAGTCAGGTGATGGTCTATGCTGAAGGTCATGTGATCGCCCTTGGCCGCGGTAGTATATTTTATGAATGTACATAAAACAGTGTAAGTAAGGTGGCATACATAGAAAAACAAAGAGTCATACATGGGCAGGTAAGGTGACAGAATTAATAAAGAAGACGGTGGTCCTAAGTGACATGAGCAGAAAGGTAGTCGAATAAAACAAAGTTCCGTGATAACACAATGTCCTTTCAATTATGACACTGGGCAAGCGCAAGTGGTACCACAGCCAATACCATCATTCTAACCAATCGCAGGAATGGCACAATGAGTCGAGTGAGGTTTGAGGCAAGCACAGCGGACAAATGTGATCCTAGGTGGCTCACCGAGTGTTCAGGTGAAAGACAAAGTTGTTGTGTGGAATGACAAAGGACGACGGAGATATAATAAAGAAGGTGAGGGTGACGAAGGAAACGAGGAGACAATGCATGAGGTTGAGCAGGCTGCATGGTAAGCGTCGTCAAGAACACTATCCATAAGGCAGAGAGAGTGGACTTTGATATGTTTTTACTATGAATGGATGGGATAGGTGGTAGTGCCAATGCTGCTGCTGCCAGAAGCATGTGGCCCATACTGTGCCCGTCAGAACGAACGACGTATGCCTGAGTAGGAGTAGGAAGAGTGTATGCACTACAACCTGTGTGGTGATGTTTGGTCCGGTCCGGAAATGAAGTGACAGCTAGTGCCTGAGCTATCCTTATATTGGAATAGCAGCAACTGAATCTGCTGTTGGTGCATCCCAGGGAAGATCTGGGTGTATCGCTGACGAGATTGGACTGGAAGAACCTACAACCTACACCCTACTTCTTAGCAGTTCTGTCATTAGGACACAAAAGTTCGTCATCCTTATCTTAGTGTGCTTCCACAACAATCATGGCGACACTCCGCTGACCCTTCTTTCAGATCCCATTGCCGAATCTTCCTTTTACCAGTAGCTTTAGGTACAAGAACTGGTTGCGACTTGGACTAGTTTTCTGGCTCTTACTAGATCTAGATATTCATGAATCAGTCTCCTGTACCACGATCAGTGAACAACTCATTTTTCGCCTTCGAACTGACTTTGACCCGACACACCTCGCTGTGCATGACAATTAGATATCCTAGCCATTCATCCATCCTTCAATGGAGATGCTATCTCCCTACCCAACCCAAGTTGTAGTGTAATTAGAATAAACGGGAAAAGGAAAGCTTGAAAGAGCAAGGACAAAGGACAGATGTAGCAGACACAGTGTCAGGGGAATTCTGGTGTGGCGCAGC
Organism: Multifurca ochricompacta; assembly: GCA_022496185.1. NCBI lineage: Eukaryota > Fungi > Basidiomycota > Agaricomycetes > Russulales > Russulaceae > Multifurca > Multifurca ochricompacta. The sequence goes on along the minus strand of WTXG01000188.1, from coordinate 30,628 downwards.
AAAGGTTGTGGACTCGAGACAAGACAATAGAGAAGAAAAAGAAAACAGGAGGAGGGGGGCAAGTATTTAGAAGATGGGAGATACCGAGCGCACCGAGCTACCAAGTATTCCAACCGGGGGCAGAAGCAGAAGAACGGGAGAGGCTCTGGAGTGTGTGGAGCAGCAAAAGAATAGTCTTCGTCCAGCAGGTCTGTTACGCTTCACTATGATATCATTGTATTCTACCTTTTCTTTTCTCTTTTCCTACTCCATGTTCTCCACTTGCCTCAATGTTCATAGCAGTGTTTTAACGTCTATGACATCACTACTATATACATCATTCCCATCTTGTCTTATCTATTTAAGCTGCCACAGTCAAGCTTATATTCTATAGTCTCGAGCTCTTGTACCTACAAGACCTTATATCTCAGGAATCCAGTCTTTGCTTTGACATCTCATCACCCGGACTTCGTCGATAATCTCGACACTGAACTCAGACATAACAAGGTCCCTGGGTGGTAATCGCATGTATACACATTCACAATGAACACATGGCTGAAGGTGACGTGACGTGGCAGTGAAAGAGCAACAGCCCTTTCTCTGGGCCAAAGAGAGCACGCACAAGGGGTGATTACAGACATCTGGGAAGGTTCCTGATGGCCCAGGCGAAAACACAATAGTTGCGCAAGTAACTGTCCTGATGCTTGTAAATGTTGAACCAGAATACTGGTACAGAGATACCGGGATAGCGGTCCAACATTTTTTGATCACGTGTTCGCAATTAATTTCGATATACATCTAAGATCGGGCATGTGATCAAATCACATGTGCTCGTATAATTTAGCTGCTATAAATAAAGCAGTTGCTATTGCACTATTGACTGCATCTAAGCCTCTGCATCTAACAAGGTGAGATAGAAAGTAGTATAGCATCTAAGTACAAGCCTGCGCCATGCCTGTTCCACATCTATGTCTATATAAATAAACCAGAGAAGGACAACGATGCCACTTGAGCTTCAGGAACTGGGGGTTAAGCAAACAGTGTGATGTCATTGATTGTCATTCAATTTCAATTAAATTATTCAGTCACACATCACATATCACGTGATTAATACTATATACTGCATATGATCCACCCATATCATATGGTCGCATTTAAACGCATAAACACGCATTCATCCACATCCACCCCCACCTATTCATTGGGGGAGATACAACTTATTAACTAGCGCACCCTTCTCCAATGCCTTTTCCTTCCAATCCCGTTCTAGTTCCGTGATATCCCAGTAAGCAGAAGAGTACCTTTGTATGACGATCATCAGCCCAACCAATTCAGAGCAGCAAGAGGGTAAGTACCGCCCGTTCAACCAGTCCGCATTTCCAGCAGCCAAGTGTAATATATAAGCGGACGCTAATCCAACAGTGTCATTAAACAGCTCAGCTGAGTAACCAGTCGCTTTCGAGAGCTCTGTGAGAATAGCGCCCGGATGGATCGGGAATGCTAGCACTTTCGGATGTTCTGCATTGGCAACTTAAGCACGAGTCTCTAACCCCCCCCAACTCCAGGAAGCACAAAGGGCTTACCAGTGGGAAAAAATTCCATAAAACGTGTGAGTGCGTTAGACCCATCCATTATGGAACCAAGCCCAGCGCGTAGTTTAATTCTCGGGTTTGGAATCAAGATGAATGATGCGAATCATCCTCGGATCTAGTGGCGTTGTATTGAAAAACTTTCTTCTTGAGCGCAGCTGAAGTAGTCAGGTAGCGTGGCAAAACTAATCGAATCGTGGTCAAAACTGAATAGTAAAATTGTTAATACTTGTCCGGCGCACACGGATAAAAAAACCAATGATACGTATGGTTGGTCGAGAGATGACCCCCCACTGTAGCCAACCCCACACACTTCATTAGCCTACACTGTCTTTTCCCTCAAGGGTTTTTACACTATGACTTTCATGGATTCCACTCTCTGTTCACCCACAGTAGTTACATTATCATGTAGATGTAGCCGCGCGATTTGGTGCCATCCTGATAGCGCGTAATAAACTCGATTTGATTTCAAAAAATACAAAACAAAACAAACTCTAGCCAACCCCCTGCGCCCCCTGATGAGCCGGGACCGGATCAGGGTAGGCCGGACCGGATCAGAGGTGACCGGAGTTGCCAGTGCAAGACGGACTTAAGAGGACACTATAATATACTTACTGACATTCCATTCATTTATTATTAAGATAATAGATACAATACTTATGACCATAGCTCAGCACTCTTTTTACAGTATTTAAGGGCGGTATTTCTGTATCTTACACTTCAGTTTTGACCACTCATAATGAGTATCTACTTAGATTATCTTTACCGCGCGTATAGCTGACATTACTTGTAGTTATCTTGCCGTTTAAGTAAAGACTAATTAATATAGCAGTTTTGACCACTCATAACTGATGTCGCTTCCTCTCTTTGTTCATATCACACAGTTGCTATATTGTCAAGTAGATGCAGCCGCGCGATTTAGTGCCATCCTGATAGCGCGTAATAAAATCGGTTCCAAAAAAAAAAATATATTGCTACCTGTTTAGGTAGCGCTTATCTAAGATCAGCTGCGTTTTATCAACCTCCACCTCTTTGCCTTTGACCCATGTTGAAGATGAACGGAAACGACGAGACGGCAATCACAGATCAGCACACCTATAGACAGGGAAACTCGGGAGACAGGTGACGGTGACGGTGATATACAGAACAGAAATGATGACCTACCATCGACCAGATCGCACTTTAAATTTGACATGTGACTCAAAGAGAGACATCCAAACTAGAACAAACAATAGGAACCGGAAAGAACGGGAAAATGGCCCGGCCGAGCACGCATAATCTGAAGATGCGAGTCCTCCGGCCAGAAAAAGGGTATCAGTTATTCTTATAGAACAAAACTGTCTGGAAATACGAGCATAGGCTCTGGTCTGGAAATCAAGGGACAGCCAGTGCCCGAGCTATCCTTACAACAATAATCCTGCAAAGATACATACATACAAAGTAGTCCTCTTGAATTTTAGAACAACCATGAAAAGATGCTACTTGTAGTTCTACACGTTGACCCTCGCACCGTGCTCGATCAACCATTTCTCGATCTTCACATGTCCTTTTTCTGCCGCTGCCTGCAGAGCATATCTATAACGGCCGCCCTCCGCATTGACATCAGCACCATGGTCTAGCAGCCATTTGACCATCTTCAAATGGCTATTAGCTGCCGCTGCGTGCAGAGCATATCCAAACTCGCCGCCCTTCGCGTTGACATCAGCGCCATGGTCTAGCAGCGATTTCGCCGTCTTCAAATCTCCACTGGATGCCGCTGCCTGCAGAGCATATCCAAAATGGCCGCCCTCAGCATTGACATCAGCACCATGGTCTAGCAGCGATTTCGCCATCTCGAAACCTCCTTTGAATGCCGCTGCGTGCAGAGCATACCCAAAATCGCCGCCCTCCGCATTGACATTAGCGCCATGGTCTAGCAGCAATTTCACCATCTCCAAACCTCCACTGAATGCCGCTGCCTGCAGAGAATATCCAAATTCGCCGCCCTCCGCATTGACATTAGCGCCATGGTCTAGCAGCCATTTTGCCATCTCCAAACCTCCATTCTCTGCCGCTGCGTGCAGAGCATATCCAAAATGGCCGCCCTTCGCATTGAAATCAGCGCCATGGTCTAGCAGCCATTTCACCATCTCCAAATCTCCATTGCCTGCCGCTACGTGCAGAGCATATCCAAAATAGCCGCCCTCCGCATTAACATCAGTGCCATGTTCTACCAGCCATTTGACCATCTTCAAATCTTTAGTGCCTGCCGCTGCGTGCAGAGCATATCCAAACTCGCCGCCCTTCGCGTTGACATCAGCGCCATGGTCTAGCAGCAATTTCACTATCTCCAAACCTCCATTGCCTGCCGCTGCGTGTAGAGCATATCCAAGATCGCCGCCCTCCGCATTGACAGCAGCGCCATGGTCTAGCAGCCATTTCACGACCTCCAAATGTCCATTGTCTGCCGCTTCCTGCAGAGCATATCCAAAATGGCCGCCCTCCGCATTGACATTAGCGCCATGATCTAGCAGCAATTTCACGATCTCCAAATGTCCATTCTCTGCCGCTGCGTGCAGAGCATATCCATAATGGCCACCCTTCGCGTTGACATCAGCGCCATGGTCTAGCAGCAATTTCACCATCTTCAAATCCCCATTGGATGCCGCTGCCTGCAGAGCATATCCAAAATAGCCGCCCTCCGCATTGACGTGAGCGCCATGGTCTAGCAGCCATTTCACCATCTCCATTTGGCCAATTACACATGCCGCTTCCAACGGTGTATCATATCCTCCACCTCGAGAATTCACACTCCCAGGTTGCTTAATCCCCAGATATTCCACCAGCCCAGGGAATCCGCAGAGGGCCGCGTAGTATATTGGGTGTACTGAAGTGTCTTTTTTCCTCCCCCAATTGTCATGGTTATATATTCCAATCCAAACTAGGAAGTGCGTCTTCTCTGGGTCAAACAACGTTTCCATTCCATCTCGTAAATTCAAGGAGACATCTTCAAATCGTGCGTGAGCGACCCAGTACCTTGCCGCGTATTGAGACAACGGAAAGCTCTCGATAGCATTGGTATCCGTGGTCTTGTCGAATCCGAGAAGCGTGCTCAGGCATGTCTGCGCAAGCACTCTATGCGATTCTTTGGGGAGAACGTGGTAGCGCCTTTCCATCGACCCCGCCAGCCGGTCTGAGGTCAGGAATTCCCGCACAGAGAAGTGCGCAAACTGTACAACACGACTCTCTTCGTCTTCCTCTTCGCCATCGACGTGACTGACAATGACAACCAGGCTGGAGCATGTGGACAGTACAGTTCCATCAGAGTCCGGGTTTCGCCAAGTTACGTCATGCTTTGGCATATTGCCAGCATCGAAATCGAATTCAAGCATCGTCGCAACCTCCTTGACTTGGAGTGGACGAGCAGAGAACGCAAGGCATTGGAATAGACGATGGGCAAACTTCCAGTCCTTCTCGTCAATCCTCCGTAGCGTGGCCTCATATGTTTCATCCAGTGTTTCTGGGAGTGATTCGAGCGTTAAATGGAAGTTCCTCGGTTGACACCGGCGCAATGTCTCCAGTTGGCAGAAAACCCATCTAAACCTACACCACGACATGAATAATGATCGCGAAATAAATATTCATTATGGGTTGAAGCTTACATTCCGTTTGCCTTTTCCGAGAGCGTTTTGATCACTCTTTCTTTTCTCTCCGCCTCCCACACCCTCATTTTGAGGTCTGTGTTGACCGTCGAGTGGATATAATCGAAGATGTCCCGCGTTTGCCCGCCTTCCGCATGAAGGGATACAGGACAATGTGCCAGCTCTGTAAAATCTGACTGAATGTCTGGTTCGGGACGGCTAGTAACGCAGATCCTTAAATTTGAGAGGCGGAGGTCGACGAGGTCTTTTATAAGTTTCAACACTTCTTCGCGTTTAGACGGCATTCCGGAGAGAGGACATTCGTCCAGGGCATCAATGATGATGTACATCACGTCCTGAACGGGTGTTACGAGCACGGCCTTCAAAGTTTCTGCAAGAACCCTCTCGTTGGGCTGCTTCTGGCCATTACCATGTTTCGAGTACAATTCAGAGATGATGGAACGGTAGGAATCTGACTGGGGATATAACTGTATCAAGAGAGAGGACAATAGACCACGGATGTTTTGCTTTTCCTTGTCTCGAAAGTCGCAATAAAAGTATGCCAAGTAGGCAGATCCAGCAGAACGCAGACGCTCGACATCCTCAACGATGGTGGAACTGACCGTTCAGATAAGTGCTGGCGATACCCTATAATGCTAGGCAAACGTACCAAAGGATGCTCTTGCCAGATCCCGCTTTCAAGAAAAGACCGTCAGCAACAAGAAGCACTCAAATAGCGCAGTCAACCTACCATTCCCATTTAACCATAGAAGTGAACCCTCCGATTTCCATTCCTTGAATCTTTCGCCTTCAACGAACCACTTGGCGGTTCCCTCATGGTACAGTTTGCGCGCAATGTTGTGATTTGTAGATGGGTCAGGAGGTGACAGCCATGTCTGAATATTCTTGTCCATCTGATCATCTGCAAAGAATGCCTTAGCTACGTTGTCTATAATGTTACTATGAAAGGGAGGACGAACACATCATCTTGTTCACATTACCAAACGTGTGAGCCGCTACGGTGAGAGACTCTTCCTGGGTCAATTTGTCCAACTTCTGAAGGGCGTCCTGGACCTCATTATCTCCTATCAGCATCCGTCCATATGCCCCTGCCAAATGTTTAATCGCGGGAACATGAAAACGGTAGTTCTCTCACAGAGTCGTCCTTGTTGAATCTGTTTCGTCGCCAGAGCAAGGATGGTGAGCAGTTCCGCCATCGTCTTGACGAGGATCTCGACCATGGACTCGGTAAAGGGGGTCTCAGGGGAAGTGTAAATCTTGAGGCGGATGAGAAAGCGTTGCATAGATTCAAAGAGGTTAAGTAGAGAATCGTAATTATCACTGATCTTCTTTGATGCCTTGGAATGAAGGTGAGATAATCGGTTGGAAGCAAGGGAGGGAGATACGGACAGAGAGAAGGACATCAACAGCAGAAAATATGGCCTGTGCGGGTGGAAACACCTGAAAGAGAACATGCTATAAGCCGGTCATAGCGAATGGGCCACACCAGTTAGAACTCACCAAACCAATGCCATTTACGAGTGGTGCGCAGTTCGTGAGGGCGAGGAGTATATTCACTGTTGGTTTAAGTCTCCTTAGGAGCCCTGTCTTGCTCTTGCCTTTCCGGAACACGTTGAACAGAGACGATCCTCCTCTAAGTACGTCGATGACGGCGTCCGCGTTGTCGCATCCTTTCAGCTTATTGAGAAGCTGGTGTTCGGACAGATTTATGCCTGTGTTTGTAAGATACTGATGCAGAGCGGCATCTAGGATGAGCTTGAAATGAGAAGAGGAGGCATTTGTGGGAATGTGTGTACGAGGAACTGAAGCTGAAGACATGAAGCTAGACTGGGTTATGGGGAAGAGTAAAAGGCGGCGGATGGTTATCGATGGATTATGTATAGATAGACGCCTAAAACGAAGATAGACGCTGGGATGTAGAGGATGGCTCGGGCGTTGAGCATGAAACAGCCAGTTATCGCCTCTCCTGAATTAGAGCACTTATGATCTAGTTTTGTATATCTTATCATTTGCATTCCGGGCCGTATGCCCGTCCATTTCTTACACCAGTTTCACTACCTCCCCGTCTTAATTGCCAGGTTTCTACCTCTCCGTCTACATCATCTCCGCCTTTATTGCCTGGCATCATCTCACCTTATCTTCTTTCAACCCTAATTCGCCCTCTTTCTGCTTCATAACTAGGTCTCTCTGCAAGTATTTAAATGCACATACAATGCTTGTAGTAGACCAGCCAGTGAGCCACTAGAAGCAGAAATCAAATGGCATTTCTCTCTCTTTATCTTTCTTTTTGTTTGCTAAAGAACTTCTTGATGACATTGAGTGCAAAGGTCAAACGGAACCAACAAGCAGCGATTTCCTTGAATTCAAGCACAATACGTTTACATTTGATCGAGTTATCTCGAAAGGGCATGCTCTCTTCTCTCTTCGCTCTCTCTCACCATCCAAGGAATACTTTGCCTCGCACTCACTGTGGATTGGATCTGTACAGAGGTGACAAGAGGCAACATAGATACTGCATCTTGGACAACCAGTGAACTGAACGTTGTAGATGAGGCATCAGAATGGGCCATGAGTGGTATTTCCTCAGCCCTAATGCTAGATGACCAAGGTACAAGGATCAAGAGAGAGATAAAGTTATTGTATTTAGTGCTGCATTAACCTGTGTAGAAGACTTATATAGAACTTGTCCGGTATCAATCATTCGGCTTGCCTTTCTCACAAGCACATTCTCAAAATATCTAGAGTTTGACTGAGTATCTTGTCAAACTGAGCTGTGAAAGGCTTTAGCTATCTATGTAGATAGTGGATAGGTTCAGTTGTTGTGGTCAAAACTGAAGTGAATGCATATGATGTTAGAAGGAATGTGTGTGCATGCAATACATCAGGAAAATGACATTTTGCTGGATTGGCTAGTGCTAGCCATTCCAGCCAATCCAGCAATCTGGATTCTCCGTTAGCTCTAGCGGGCTTGTCTGGATGCTTAGAGCCACTTTTCAAATGTAGAGCTACTTTTCAGAAGTAGAGCTACTTCTCTTACCTTTTCTGGATTTACTTTTATTTTTTTCTTACTCCGATTTTCACATTAAAAATACAAATCTATTATAATATTTATACTAATACAAATTAGACTAAAGGGGACAAATACAACTGGGGTCCTGGGAGTTGTGGAAACACAGAGTCGTGGAAATGCCAAAGTGAAAAAAAAAACAAAAGATATTAGCTCCCAGCAGATCAGATGAACACAGAAGACTTACTAATGTTGTGTCCATCGCAAGTGTTTCACCAAACAGCATTTAAAAGATGACAGCTCCTGGTCTGATATAAGTGACCAAAGTAGAAGGGCCTAGCAACAAAAGGGCACGCACAGAAAGAATGAACAGCACACCATAGCCCAAAGAGAACATCAGGATGGGTTCAAGAACACCATCTTCCTGGGAAAATGGTAATGAGAGTAAGAGAGAGCAACTCAAGAATGAAATAGGAAGGGCGTACCAAGTGCGACAAGTCAACAACTGCTCACAGGTAAGAGAACACCAAACACACTGCATACAAGTATGACAATGTTGCTGGAAAGATGAACTAGTAGAGCCTCACCGCTCTTCATGGCACCCACATGGTCAACTCGACTAAGTTCAAAGTTAAAAAGTTGTCAGCAATAGAAGGAAAAAAGAGCTTATATTTACCTTTCTGCATCTGGCCCTCAATAAAGAGAAAAGATCCTGTCATGGAAGGAAGTGACATGGTGAGCATGAGTAACTTGGCCACAAAAGAGAGAGATGGAGGAAGAGGGAGAGGGAGATTGTGAGAGGGAAAGGAGAAAGATAAATGTGAAGACGATGTGGGGAAGACAGCTTTTTGATTGGAGTGTGGAGTGAGAATTGTGCGTGCGGCGTGGAAAATGTAGTTCCCACACTCACACTCAATGGCAAACCAAACCAAAGAGCGTGTTGAGTGCAGATAAGGGGAACTATATAAATAATAATAATAATTATTATTATCTTTTATTTACGCAGCAGATAAGATAAAGTAATGTTAATGTTGTCAAAACTGAAGTGAACACTTACAGAAAATAGTCCTTTAAAACCAAAAAAAGAGTGTGAAATAAAGAGAGAAAAAATAATACTATTTACTTGTGACAAGATTTGAAGGAACATATTGTGTATGCAGTGTGTAATTGTCTCTGAATCGGTTATCTGACTCACTTTGAATGATCTAATCGAGCCCGGCTGTCCAGTCCCACCAATGCGGTAGCTACTGGCCTTTCTCAATAAATTTGTGGCCATTCAGACTGTTGCGCATCTGGGTGCATTCTTATGAGCAGCATATCTCATGCAAATTTATGGTAGTGATCCATTACCATTAAATTTCACAGACTCATGATAGGTTCTAAACTATGTGGTAGTCTGTCTTATTAGAATATGCATATTGGAAGTATGATAGTTAGTCCGGCCCGGCATCTCCAGTATTGATTCATGTTGCATGCACACTGCTATTCCCAGATGGGTCTAATCATCCCCTTTGGACGGCACCTACTAAGAAGTGTGAGGTCCCTTTCACACATTGCACCTGCTCCACTGCCATGTGCCTCGCCACAGGCCATGCCTTTCTTGCTGAATACCAGGAGTGCTTTCACCCCTCCCTCCCAGTCTCCTCTCACACCTGCCCCTGTGATGACACTTCCTTGGCAACATTTGTGCATGTCCTCCTTGAATGCCCCTTGTACACTCAAGCTTGGGTGACTTCCTGCTGGAGTTCTTCCAGGACATGTGGGCCTTCCCCAAGCCTGTTACCTCCCTTCGCCCTCGCGAGCCAGCCTGATTTGGGGGGAATTTGGTGACCAGTAAGTTCCTTTTTCTCTCTGGCTTTGCTGAATGGCCTCTGTTTTTCCCTGTGGCCTCTCTACTTTAGAAAACTACTTTGGTTTTTTCCTTATGGGCTTTCCACCATGACTTTGTGTCAACTCCCTCATTGTTTGTAGTAATTAGTAGCTACATTGTACCCTGATGTGGCCGCACAATTGGGCACCATCCCGCAAGTGCATAATAGAATTGATTCAAATAAATAAAAAAAAGTGCTGCTATTCCCACATATAGTAAATACAATCTGGCGCCCTAGCCATTCCAGCCATTCCAGCCATTCTAGTCATTCTAGCAAATGTCATTTTCCTGATGTTAGTGATGTGCCTGGCCCAGCTCAAAGCCGGAAGCTGGGCCAAGCCGGGCCTGTTTGGGCCGGGCCAAGCCAGGCCATTGTGATGGCCCAGCAAGGGCTTTGGCCCGGCTCAGAGAAACTAAAAGCCAAAGCCGCCAGCTCAGGCCACGGCTTTCAACAGTACATACAAGTGCAATAGCAATCATCAAAATAAGTAGAAATCTGATCGCAAAGTGGTTGATTCGGGTCATGTGATCATGTTTATCACGGCATTTCAAACTTTTTCTTCGATATAGCTTTGCAATACGTAACACACTAAGTCAGATTTGGATTAGCTGCTAGTTATATGTCATAAAATTCTCTCTGCCAAAAGCTGCGGCTTGGGCCAAGCTGGGCCAGGGCCAAGCCGTCTGTGGCGGCTTTGGCTCGGCCCAGACTTCAGGAAAGCCGGAGCCGCCTCAGGCCGAGCCAAAGCTGTGGCTTTTGGGCCAAGCTGGGCCAGAACATCACTACCTGATGTATGGAATTGTATCTCAATCAGTTAATGGACACACTTTAGCTTATCTTATCACAATCATTAGATTGAGTCCACCCAGGAGTCCAGCTCGTCTCAACATATCTATTTAACTACACAACCAGTGTAATACTACTAAGGCCCCGGTAGGGCGTTTTACTCATTCCCCTTCTAATGAACGCACAGCCGTGCGATGGCAAGAAAAGCCGCCCAGACTTCCGTGCATGACAGCAAACACGACCAAAAACACGACGACAAGCACGATCCCAAGCCTGCTTCACATCACACCTACACCTACACCTCGACGAACTCCAACTGGCACGTCCGAGCCTAGCTTCCAGTCACGACTAGCAGACGATGGGGAACCTTTAGTGCCAGCTTCGTCGATAGCAACTATTTCTTCGGGTGTAAGTTCCGCTAGTTGAAGGATGCATAGGTACTCGTCTCATCGGGTGCGCCTCCCATCGAATGCGCCCACGTGAAGATCACCTGAGCCGGCGTACCTCCGATCCTAGCTGCGATCCTATCGTTACTTGGCAGAACCAGGAAGGGAAAAGGGGGAGTCGGAAACTCACGCGAGGCTGTCGTAGGCCTCGGTCACGATGCCACGCTTTGTCGAAAACTCCAGCACATCCTTCCACGAAGCGTAATTGTACAGATGAAGCCGGATCTGGTCAATCCCTCCCTCTCTCCTGCACCTGGTTCACAGCAGGGACCCTCTTTCCCGTCTTGACGATACGCTGTAATAGATCCAGGGTAATATTGCAAACCCTAATACTCCTACCACGTGCGCGCACACATACGAGAGACGAAGGGGGCTAGATCTCCTATAGAAGAAAAAGAGAGACCTACTTGGCAAGCCCAGCATGCTTCACTTTGTTCATCTCTTCCAAAAGTCGCCTCAACGTCATCGTTTCAATACTCCATAGTCCATGAACAAGATACGAATCGGGATGTGTAATCCCAACTAGAAAATGAAGGGGGGAGGGTGCCGGCGGTTGATCGAGTTTGGTCAGCTCAAAGGTGTGTGTGAGGAATGAAACGGTACTCGTACCTTTTGAAACTAGAATGTACTTCCTCCGACACCACACCACCATCATATTGGCCGTGACCCAAACATCCTCTCACCCGAGCCGCTCTCCCGTATCGCCTTGCCGACGAACTGCTCGTTCGCGTAGACTGTTTTTATTTTTTGTTCCAAAAAAGAAAATCTCCCCACCCCCACTTAGCTCTGGATGCGAAACGCAAAAAAATAAAAAAAGATCCAAACGCACTGGCGGCTGTGTCGAGGTGCGAAATCCCCCTTCTAGCGCTTTGTTCCACGATTTGGTCATGTCCTGTGTACAGTCGTTGATAATGAACATGATCATGTCATTTTTGTCGAGTGCGTACCTCAAACTTGAATTAGAGGCCGTACCAAGGAAGTACTGGAATCTATACTCGCATGGGCCATTTGCTTGGAGGAGGGGGGGCTGATGGGAACCACGCGACGCGTTTGTTTTCTGTATGTTTTGTTCTATTTTTGTGCTTGCTAAGTTGCGCGGTTACTAGTACAATGGATCCCTAGCAACTACTGGATATGAGAGGGAAAAGCCCCTGAAGGAAGGGAAAAAGTGTGATATGATGTAGGTTTAGACCGTCCGAGACGAATGCAAGGGAAGGTCCGTCTTACAGACCTGTGGGTACGATAGACTGGTCAGGTGATGGTCTATGCTGAAGGTCATGTGATGGCCACGGTAGTATATTTCATGAATGTACACAAAACAGTGTAAGTAAGGTGGCATACATAGAAAAACAAGGAGCCATGGGTGGGCGGGTAAGGCGAAAGAAATAATGAAGAAGACGGTGGTTCTAAGTGACATGAGCAGAAAGGTAGTTGAATAAAACAAAGTTCCGTGATAACACAATGTCCTTTCAATTATCACATCGGGCAAGCGCAAGTGGCACCACAGTCAATATCATCATTCTTACCAATCACAGGAATGGCGCAATGAGACGAGTAAGGTTTGAGGCAGAGCACAGCGGACAAATGCGATCCTAGGTGGCTCACCGGGTGTTCAGGCTCAAGATAAAGTTGTTGTGAGGAATGCTGAAGGACAACGGCGCAGGTGGCATGAGACATGATAAAAGATGTGAGGGTGAGGAAGGAGACGAGGAGATGATGCAAGAGGTTGAGCAGGCTACAAGGTGAGCGTCGTCTAGAACGCTATCCATAAGGTAGAGAGAGTGGACTTTGACGTGTTTTTGCTCTGAATGGATGGGATAGGTGGTAGTGCCAATGTTTCTGCTGCCAGAAGCCTGTGGCCCATACTGTGCCCGTCAGAACGAACGAGGTATGCCTGAGTAGGAGTAGGAAGAGTGTATGCATAGACAACCTGTGTGGTGATGTTTGGTCCAGTCCGGAAATGAAGGGACGGCTAGCGCGCGAGCTATCCTTTATATTTGGAATAGCAGCCACGGATAGGGAAGATCTGGGTGTATGCGCTTCCACACCAATAAACCTCTCCTCGCACGCCTCTCTACCTGCGACAACTCTACCCCAGCACCTTCCCCCACATTCCTCTCCACTGCCCCCTCTACTCTGCCAGGCGACTCTCTCTTCAGTTTCTCCCTGACTGGGCCCTGGAACAAGACCCTGTGCCGTGGCACATCCTCTTCACCCACAAGCCCTTCGTTGAGGACTTGCTTACCTTTATTCAGGACATGTGGGCCTTCGTCGAAACGACCTTGCGAGCCAGATTAAGTCTGAGTCGGTGACGTCGGGTGGTATGGGTAAGTTCACCTTTACACTTTGACCCCGCCTCTCTTCTCCACTTTCTTTATCCCCACTGTCTTTGTACACATGCTCCTTCTCCACCACTTTTTCCCCTACCAAGGGGTTTCACTCTACTTCCACCCTGTTCAAACAATAGTTACTATGTCTCGGTAGTAGCCGCGCGATTTAGGCACGGCCTTGAAGCGCGCTAATAAAATCGATTTCAAAAAAAAAAAAGAAAGACAACAGAGATGCTGGCCCGGACCAACAGCGTCTGACCATGTATCCCTTGTATAGAACCTCAGCCTTCTACCACAAAGACTGAGCCATTCACTTTACAGTCTGCCACAGCGAGACCTACCAACCCAGGAAGCCAGAGGAAGAAGGACATCCTCACCCTTAATAATCCCTGTCCCTCTCTCCCCCCTGCCAGGACCAGCGTGGACTGCTCGACGTGCTTCCTGAACGCGACCCTCCAAGCGCTCCTGCACAACCCACTCTTGCAGAACTACTTCCTCGGGGACAAGCATAACCCTAGATGGTGCAAGAACAAGGAAGACTGAGACTGCTGCGAGAGCGAGACAGGGCTTTTTGCCGCCACGAACCCTTCACCCTCCCCAATCAACGTTCGGTCCGACCGCCCTGCCCTGGTTGCAATGACTTGACGCGCTCCGGGGACGTTTGTCGGATACGTTCAGCAGGACGCGCATGAGTGTGTTTGATCGCGTTGGCTGAATGCGGCCCACACCAGCCCGCGCGGGGGAGGAGGAGGTCCATGCTTCTCAAGTGCAATTGTATTGTGCACAGCACTTTTGGCGGCATGCTACAAAGTGACATGTGTTCGTTGTCCGAAGTGTACTAGTCATCAGCGAGATCGCAGACCTCTACCTCGATATACTGTATCTATATCTCTCTCGGTCTCAGGCACAGGGGGAATACCCCCGAATATTTGCTTCAGGCGGTACGGCCACTTTTTCTTTTTTTTGATTACTAAATGTTGACATTCGTGTGTTAACAAGGCTCACGCAGTCCGAGAACCTTTCAGTCAAAGATCAGATGTGTCATAAATGCGGTAAAGTCTCGCAGGAGTGCAAATATAGATCAAGCGCCTTCCTCCATCCAGTTCAAAGTTGGGTGAGTGGGTTTTTCCCCCCAGAACTCCATTGATGCAGAAGATAGAATGAGCGGGAAAAGGAAAGCTTGAAAGAGCAAGGACAAAGGACAGATGTAGCAGACACAGTGTCAGGGGAATTTGTGGTGTGGCGCAGCAATAGTTGTGGATTCGAAACAAGACAATAGAGAAGCAAATGAAAGCAGGCGAGTTTTGAGAAGATGGGAGATGCCGAGCGCACCGAGCTACCTGTACAGGAGTATTCCAACCGGGGGTAGAAGCAGAAGAACAGGAGATGTTCCGGTGTGTATTGGAACAGCAAAAGAATGAAATTCTGAGTCTTCGTCTAGCAGGTCCCTGGGTGGTGTTCGCCTGTATACTCACTCACAATGAACACATAAGGGGTGATTGCGGTCATCTGGGGAAGTTCCTGATGGTCCAGGCGAAAACACGGTAGTTGCACAGGTAACTTATCCTGACACTGAAATTTGATTGTGGAAGCAAATTATTCTCACGGGTCACGGTCACGGGACGTGCTGTTGTCAGACCATGACCACAGAACTCACCCTTTTTTGTCTGGCTATCGATAGCCAAAATGTTCCTATTGGGAACGTCTTGAAGCTTGAAATCCAATCGGATGATGATGCCTCAGACCTCAAAGAAGCTATCAAGGCCAAGATGGCTCCCAGATTGGACAACCTCGCGGCAAACGAGCTCATTCTTTGGGAGCTATTGAAACCTGTGCGCGTCCCTTCCCCTGTCAAAATTATGATCGCGGCCATCGAATTCCCCGACTCCGAGTCTAAAGTTGCGTTCGATGAAAATGGAACCGTTCAGGTTCTCCACCCTGCTGTGGAGCTCTCTGATTACTGGGAAAACCCTCCAAAGAGGGGCCATTTACATATTGTTGTACAGGTGCCACGTAAGTCTCGATTCTTATTGGATTGCCACATGTGTTTGACAATAATCCAGTTGCCACACCATCCATTCTGCCAGGTAGTTTCTCAGTCACCATGGACTCATCGACACATTCACTCACAGGCATCCTACTTGCCTTGCACACACAGAATATCCCATTCTAGAGGGCCTCCCTGGAAATTCCCATGAACCACTCCCATTCGCCGACCAGATCACATTCAGTGTCCCCTCTGAAGAATGTTTCCTTCGCCTCTATTTGCACGATATTAGTCCAAATGAGGTCAAATATGTGTCCAAGATGGGAACCCCTTCCTACATTCACAACTTCCAGAAGTCGTTGAACCATCAACATGTGATCTCACCAAATGTGAGTGTGACCACCATTTCCTGTGATTCACCTTGCTGAGTTCACTTTTCATATAGGTGACAGGGTTGTCAATGTTAAGAGAATATCTTGGGAATTCATTTGATACATATTTTTGAGATGAAACAAATTCTGATGATCCACCAATGGTGAGGAACAGTGAAATTGGGCTGTACTTGTATATCCTCTCTAGTTCGGAGATCCTGGTGGCACAAAACTTTGGACATCAGAAAGAGGGGCACATTTCCACTGCTTTCCTGTACAATGTTGCAGGTGAATTTCGAGAGCTATCAAGGTCACATGGGGGTAAAGGTAAAGCTGAGTTGTGAGTTGTGATTCTCATAGGGCTCCTTTGGGATTGATGTTGTCTGATTTTATCTGACAGTGGGACCGATTGGCCTTTCTCGCTGCTTGCTCAGCTTCAAATGAGCATAACAAACTATAACTGTACCACCCAGGGAGTGACTTCCGTCGAGACGTCAAGGGCTTTCCGCGTTGTATTATGGAAGTGACCTCGCATGAAGGTGGTATACAGGACAACCAATCAGACCAAAATCGGATGATTTTGCAAGGGTCGTGCCTTGCGAGACTGGGCAATGTGCTGACGTCTGAGCCCAATTCGGATCCAGTTGTCATCGTGGCAATATTCATTGATAAGGATTTGATTGCTCATGAATATCTGATGTATCAGCCTCCTTCAGAAGTAAAGAAGGTAAGAGCAAATTGAGGACACGTTATGTGATTGACGTATGGGATTCATTAGGTGTTATACCACGAGGAGACTTTCAAACTAACTGAATCAATGGAAGCATTTAATTTCGTTTTCTGGTTGTACAACCTGCTTTCAGGAGTAATCGAGGTTAATGCAAGGCTGGATCAATACTCATTATCGAGGCTTGGGGAATTGGCGGACTACATCTATTACAATGATGATTCTAGTGACATTATTGAAGATTGATCAGTGCAAGAGACTCTTGAGCATGCTGGGTACTAGATCACACAGCAAGGGGGTGACTAGGTGGTTGGTCAGTTGCGCGTCTCTTTATTACTTTTCATGACTTGCAGCTTACGACTTGGAATATAGCTCATGTCAAGAATGCGCTGTACGGATCCAATCCGCAGTGAGTGCGAGGCAAAGTATTCCCTGGATGGTGAGAGAGAGAGAGAGAGAGAAGAGAAGAGAGCACGCCCTTTCGAGATAACTCGATCGAATGTAAACGTATTGTGCTTGAATTCAAGGAAATCGCTGCTTGTTGGTTCCGTTTGACCTTTGCGTTCGGTGTCATCAAGAAGTTCTTCAGCATACAAAAAGAAAGATAAAGAGAGAGAAATGCCATTTGATTTCTGCTTCTAGTGGCTCACTGGCTGGTAGGGCTGCGTGCCGTACCCATAGCTTACGGTATGACGGTGCCGTAGTACGGTGCCGTACCCGTACCGTAGCAGCTCAAGTCAATCATCGAGACGGACGGTTACGGGTACGGAAAACGCCGTCCAAACCCGTCAAAAAACGGCCGTAGACGGCATTAGACGGCATGGACGGCATTGACTGAATGAGCTTTAATCTTGTCATTAAGCCACCAAAACTCCCCCACTATAGTATCTTTACCTATTTAGATAGCAGATAAGTGTTAGCTAAATATGGTAAAGATAAGAGATAAGATAAACTAACTAATACTCACTTCAGTTTATGTGGTCAAAACTGAAGTGAACATGTACAGAATAGTGACCTTTTATACTGCTCAGAGGAGCATGACAATAAGTAGAATAAATATAGTTATTTAAATGTGACAAGACAGAAGGAATGTGTTGTGCGTGCAATGTCTCTGAATCATTATCTGACGCACTTTAGATTATCTTATCATGATCATGAGATCGAGTCCACAGGAGCCTGGCTGTCCGGTCCCCGGTTCCTAACAATCCGGTCACAACCGGCCCATCTCAATATTATGGATTATGGAGCGGAGCAGATTAGATTAGTGGATGGGGCACGATCTCCCTCCGTTGCCTGACAAGAAGCGGCTGCATCTTGCACGCATGCAAGGTGATACTGCACTGGATCATTGAGCTGTCTATTATTCTAGATATTTGATTTTTGCCTTATTGTAATTGAATTTTGGTCTGCCAGAGTCCAGTTGGAGGTATGCTCGCATGTACCACACTTGGCTTCAGGAGTTGCCTTGTGCAAGCCTGAATATAGTTTTTGGATGCCCCTTTTGGGGCATGTTTTGGTATTGTTTCTCTGATGTCTCTTTTGTGATAATTTACCTACAATTCCATTTATTGAGGAATTTCATGTTCCAGTATGCCCTGTTTACACTACTCATGCTCACAGAAGCAAATGAAATGCTTGAAGTCCCTCTATGAGTTTCAGATTATGGCTGGTAAAGTTGATTGTTGGGTATTGTACTCATAAACTACATAAAAAGGTGTAGAATAGCCCCAAGAATACGCCTATTTGTTGCTTTATTGCTCTAAGCTTCTTGTTCATGCTATCCTGCTCAACTTAATTTTCTCTAGTAATACCGTCTACTACCGTATACCATAAAACGGCCGTACCGTACCCGTACCGTACCGTCAGCGATCCAGTGAGTGCAAAAAACGGTAGGTGTACAGGTCAGCCGTACCCGTCCCTCACCGTCAAATAGACGGCCGTCACCGTCAAACGGACGGCGCGCAGCCCTACTGGCTGGTCTACTACAAGCATTGTATGTACCTTTATATATACTTGCAGAGAGACCTAGTTATGAAGCAGAAAGAGGGTGAATTAGGGTTGAAAGAAGATAAGGTGAGATAATGCCAGGCAATAAAGGTGGAGATGATGTAGACGGGGGTAGTGAAACTGGAGTAAGGAATGAACGGGCATGCGGCCCAGAATGCAAATGTACTGATAAAAGATAATATACGGAACTAGATCATAAGTGCTCTAATTCAGGGCTTGTAATGAAAGAGAGGAGGCAATAGATGGAGGTTTCATGCTCAACGCCCGAGCCATCCTTACAGTGCTCAGCGAGCTCATCCAATGGCACGCTGGTTGTGTTAAAATTCCTGGATGACGACACGGACAATGATGGCGTGGATGAGCTGAGATCTTGCGATACCTGAGCAGGTTCAAAATTACATCAAATCACGCCATCGAGCTTTCACGGTGTTGTCGACCTCACCATTGGAAAGGTGATCCCATTGCCTCGGAGGACTCCACTTGACAACTATCTCCAGTCGTGGCATCCTCTTCTATCAGTGGAGTCATTGCAGAGGCAACTCCTGGAGGGTGTCGCGTTTCTGCATGAGCACAAAATCGCTCATCTGGAGACCTGAACTCAGACAATTTGATGATCGACAGTGAAAAGGATCGATATTGTCTGCGACTGTCGATTATCAACTTTGGGTTGTCTGTTGTGCGGAGCCTATCCGCGGTGAGTGCGAAGCAAAGCCTGTTCCCTGAGGAGTAAGGTGAGCAGTAAGTTGAGAAGAGGAGAGAGAAGAGCCTGCGCGATGTAATGAAGTCGACGAGCGTTGGATCGTGCTGAATGTTTACTGATGACGGTGCCGATGGTTCCGATTGACCTTGCACCTTGTTCAATAACTGTTCTTTTGCACACAAAGAGAGAGAGAGATAGAGAGAGAGAGAAGCTAGATTGCTAGTTGCTGGCTGGTCTACTATGAGCATTGTATGTACCTTTATATACTTGTGGAGAGACCTAGCTGAAGGAATGTTTTTAGAAATTAACAGAGGTGAAGCCATGTGGGGTGAACGAAAGTGGAATAAGTAAAAGGGAGTAAGGGAGAAACCGGGTAGCCAGGTGTACGGAAAAGAATAGGCAAGCGGCCCAGAACGCGCACAATCCCTGTAATATGCTAAGTAAAATTACTTGTACCATAGATCAATCACGCTTTGCACCGGTGTCAGAGTCTGTCCAAAACTAAAGTCAGGCAAATGTTAGAGAATTTATTGACAGTATAGTATGGAAGAATGAGAGCCAATGGGTCCTGCCAGGAGTGGTGAAGACTGGAGGTTTTGCGTCCAACACCCAAGCCATCCTTACATCTCCCGGGGGGTTCAAATTTTGACCATCCCCAGTCAAACATCATTGTCGTCGAGGGCTGAATCTCCTCCAAGTGTCGCGAAGTCGTCTGGGCTGAGAAGTTCATCAAGTGGGATGTTAGAACGTGACCGGGAGTGATATGGAATGAGGTGGAAGTAGTGTTCACTATGGGTAGGCGCGACCCACCAGGTATGTGGTCAGGGTACATGTGGGTACGGGTTGGGGTCACATCTTCATACCCCTCATGTGACCCCTACCCGCAGACACCCAACCCTTACCCACCAGAGTGGGTAAGCTGAAATTGGAAGGGCAGCAATGAGGGCTGCAATGCATGTGGCATTGCACCAGCCACAGAAAAACTATACAGTACATGTATTGTAGATACTGTATACAGACCCAGTGGTCCCATTGCATACAACTCAGGCTCTTCTATGTTTGGGAGCTTGGATGAAGGCAGGTTATGTAGAGACTGCTGATTTAAAGTATGCAGCATCTCAACCTAGTGATTGTCAAGGGTTTTCATACCCGTGCGGGTAAGTGCCACGGGTTTTGCTGGGTACGGGTACAGGTATATGGCTCCCAACCTGTGGAAACCCATACCCGCACAGTGGGTTTGGTGGGTATAGGCACCAATCATGCATTGACAAGATCAGTAGAAATTCTAAGATAAAACACATCTGCAGCCACAAAAATAAAAGATCTTGTCTGATGTATGCTATAGGGTATCTTTAAATATGTTCTAGTATTATCATATGAAATATCAAAGCAGATCAATGGTGCAATGTAAAATAAAAGTGTTATCAGTGATCCACTTCTTGAAAATCATGATGCACCTGTTTTATCAACGCACGACCAATTCTGCCGGTCTGGCACTATCTAAAATACTCTCTAGACTACTTTAGACTATAATATAATCTAATTATCAAATTAGTTTACTGAAACAAGGCCCATGTGTATCTACAAGCTGCATGGGGCAGCGACTACATTGCATCGCATGGTGGTCTGACCTCCTTCCTATTAAGGAAGGTTGACTTAAATGCACCAGGACAGTCGCGCTGGTATGAAATGAAAGCAGAATAATAAAATAATAATGTAAATAAAGGATCCTTTCAATCTTCTGAACATAAACCAACAATATTTGAGGGATCTTGAGTAGCCATAAATGAACGTGTTGTATCCAAGTGTGTATCTCCTTGACTGGGATGTCCTGGGCCAGATGTCCGAAATGCACGATGCAAGTAAAGAACTTGCATGCATTTCATTTTATGGGTAACCCAGGTATCAAAACAATTGTTACAACTCACTGTCGACTGCCTAGACAGTGGGTTGTATGCGAGGGGAAGGGATTTAGAAGTGGGCAAAAAGGTGAGAGTGAGGGTGAAAGTGCAAGAGAGACGAAGCGAACAGCTCAAGGGCAAGGGATGAGAAGCCTTCCACAAGGTGGGGCTAATCTCCTAGGTAATCAGGGACCGGATCACAAGTGGACAGTCTGGAGCTGTCCATTCTATTCCCAAAGGGTTTATATACGTAATTACAACCGGGACTTTGGTCTGTGCACCACTTTAGGGGAGGTTAACTTTGCTTTAACTCCCTACTGATCCACCAATGAGAATAGCCCCACTTTTGGGCTTAGAAATCTGCAGTCCGCAGTCTGCAGTTTGTGGACTGCTGTTTAGGCATTGTGGGGTTCTGTTAGTACTCTTCCCACAGGTCTCCAATTTGGCAGGAGTCTGGCCCTGGTCCGGACCGGCCCTTCTCTGGTCTTAATCTAGGGTTATCTTCGTTTCTGAGGGTTTTACGAGGTCTCTGGGAGCGTCTGAGGATTTCTGGGGGGTCAGGAGGTTTTCTAGGGTGTCAGTTCATGACAACAATTATCCAGGGGTTACCCCTGCAAATTGCTATGTGTTCATCAAATTATTTTGCATTCTGTGTGGTTATCTGACAGGCTTTTCACCAATGTTCTATAACATCCTATCTAATCATCTCTGTATACTGTATTTTAGTTGTGCTTGTATAAAATTGAAAGCAGAATAATAAAATAAAAATGGAATAATGAATTATCTTAATCTTCTGAACATAAAATAAGAGTCATTGAGGGATCTTAAGCAGCCACAAATGAATGTGTTGTGTATCTTCTTGGTCCGGGAAGGCCTGGGCTGGGTATCCGAAATGTGCGATGCAAGTAAAGAACTTGCACACGTTTTCTGTGAAACAGGCATGAGGCGCAGCATACTGACTGTGGGGAGTTAGCAGGTTAGGCTAGACAAAGACAAGTAACTTCAGAGATAGAAGGAACTCTATTATACTATACTACTGACCTAGACAAAGACAAGTACTATGTAGAGCATTAGTCTCAAGGTATGGTAGTAAGTAAGAGAGAGGACTTACACTTCAGAGATAGAAGGAACTCTGAAGTGTAAGAGACGAAACAGACACCCTTATATACATTTCCAAGGGATGGTCTGTGCACTGGGAATAAGTCCACAAGTGCTGGACAAAGTCCAAACAATAAACAAGAGGGATAAAGGCCATTGGCCAATACAGAAATCACATGTTATGTGGTGTATCAGTCAGCTACTGCGGAATGTGAGAAAGAAAGTAATAAAGATAATGTAAATAGTCCGAAACTCCGGTATCTAATCTAATCTACAAAGTAGCTAATCTAATTACCTGATGCCTGAAGCATCACCGAACATCTTCTGTGTTCAACATCCCTCCATGCTGAAGGCATCTGGTCATGGATGGGAAATGAGTTGGATGAGCACACTGCCATCACAATTAAACGAGCATATCGCCAGCCAGAGATCCAACTTCTCTAACTCTTTTGAGTGCGAGAGAGACATGGTGTTCAGAGGCATATCGCGGTGATTTGCTTATGCAAACTAAAACCATACACACCTCTTGCGTCACTCTCGAAGTCGAGAACATTGCTCATGGTGGGAAAGTGAAACTGGTATACAAAGTCTCCAGATTCCAGCTCTCTCATTCCAGCATAAGTCCAAGTCCATTGACCATGGTTTCAAACGATGCTCTTGGTAGAGACTTAGTGTTGAACACAGAAGATGTTCGGTGATGCTTCAGGCATCAGGTAATTAGATTAGCTACTTTGTAGATTAGATTAGATACCGGAGTTTCGGACTATTTACATTATCTTTATTACTTTCTTTCTCACATTCCGCAGTAGCTGACTGATACACCACATAACATGTGATTTCTGTATTGGCCAATGGCCTTTATCCCTCTTGTTTATTGTTTGGACTTTGTCCAGCACTTGTGGACTTATTCCCAGTGCACAGACCATCCCTTGGAAATGTATATAAGGGTGTCTGTTTCGTCTCTTACACTTCAGAGTTCCTTCTATCTCTGAAGTGTAAGTCCTCTCTCTTACTTACTACCATACCTTGAGACTAACGCTCTACATAGTACTTGTCTTTGTCTAGGTCAGTAGTATAGTATAATAGAGTTCCTTCTATCTCTGAAGTTACTTGTCTTTGTCTAGCCTAACTCACTAACTCCCCACAGTCAGTATGCTGTGCCTCATGCCTGTTTTACACTTAGTAAAGCCATCTGCCAGCATCTCACCTGTGGGGGTTCACACTAATTCAATTGTGTGCGATTCAATGTACCCCCTAATGGCATGGTACTTGATGGGTATATGCTTTGACCGCCTTCCTGTGACTGGGTTTAATGCCAAATCTACGGCACCCTTGTTGTCACAATGAAGTAGTATAGGGGAGGATACCTCATACCCTAATTCCTCCATAAAAGTCCTGTACCACACTGCCTGATTTGCAGCCTCAGAGAGGCTCATATATTCGGCCTCAGTGGTGGACTGTGCTACTGTTTTCTGTTTTCTGGAACACCATGAAATGGCACCATTTGCCAAGAAAAACACGTAGCCTGAGGTAGAGTGGCAGTCCTCTTGATCTCCCCATGAGGAATCTGCAAAGCCATGAAGGCCACTCTCCCCATTCCCTCCAGAATACTGCAACTTGTAGTCTTTTGTACTATTAAGATACTTTAAGACATTTTGCAAGTCGCATATGATCTTGGGAGGGGTTGGAAGCATATTGGCTAAGGCGTGCCACAGCAAAACTGATATCGGGTCTGCTTCCAATCTGCACCCATAGCAGAGACCCCATCAGCTGTTGGTACTTCTTTATTTCAGAAGTAGATGCCTGGCCATCAAACTTGACCAGATGAACATCAGCGCCAGAGGGTAGAGGAGTATATACTCGGTTGGAATCCCTCATCCCAAACTTCTCAATAATAGATAAAACGTAGGCTGCTTGGTCAATCTCCAGCATCTTGTTAGGACGATCCCTGGTGATGTTAACTCCAAGGTAGGACTGGATTTCTCCCAAGTCAGTCATCTCATATCGACTAGATAGAGCTGACTTCAGCCACGTTATCTTATCATTGGAAGATCCAAGTATAGTTATGTCATCTACATAGAGAATGACAACAAGTGAATCATCCCCTTCCTTTTGATGAAACACGTATACTCCTGCATCAGAGTATGTCCGAGTGAAGCCCAGTTCATTAAGAACTGCATGGAATTGTAGGTTCCATGCTCAGGAAGCTTGTTTGAGGCCATATAGTGCTTTTTGTAGCCTACAAACTTTGGACTCCTGACCAGCAATGACAAAACCAACTGGTTGCTCCATATAAATTTCTTCGTCCAGATCGCCATGTAGGAATGCCGATTTGACATCCATCTGGTGGATTTCCCAATCCTCTAGCGTAGCTAGCGCTAGTAACAATCTAAGTGATTCAAATCTGGCGACTGGTGAGAATGTTTCGTCGAAGTCCACCCCTTGTATTTGGGTAAAACCTTTTGCCACAAGCCTAGCACGAAACCGTCCATCTGGTTTCAGCTTAAAAACCCATTTAGATTTGACAGCCTTTCTTCCTTTTGGAAGATCCTCAAGGCGCCACACATCAAGTTTATCTAAGGCATCAATTTCATATTTGCATGCCTCAAGCCATTCACTGGCATTGTCAGAGTGCATTGCCTCCTGAAAAGTCAGGGGGTCTCTATAAGAGACACCTGCGGCATATAGCAACTCCATGTGCCCAAGTCTGGAAGAACCTTGCACGAACTCTGCATTATCCTCATTGTAAAATCGGGGATTCATGCGGCGTGAATGTCTAGGATGGGCAGTATCAAGATCTAAATCTTCCTGCACAGCCTGGTCACGTTGCTGAGATTGTGGACTTTCCCTAGTGAATACCGGTTGGGGAAGTCTGCCGACTTTCTTTTTAGATTGTCTTTTGGCACGAGTTCTTTCGGGGAGTTCTGATGGTTCCATTATTTGGGATGGGGGCGTCTGATAGATAGTTTGATCGTGTGTGTCAAGCTCATTATCGGGTGTGGTAGGCTCTGGATTTACTTGAGGAGGTTCCACTACCTCCTGTTCCTCAACCTCAGCTTCCTTGTCTTCAGGAGCCTGAGGAACCATGGCTATTGCTGGTTGAGGCTGGACAGGCCTCTCAACTTCTAAGACAAAAGGCGTAACTTTTTCCTTTTGCTTTCCCTTGCTGTCCTTAGCAAGGTTGGATGGGAAGGACCCTTCATTGAAAGTCACATCTCTTGACAATACAAAGGATCGGGTATGCATATCCCAAAGAAGATATCCTTTAGAGTGGGGTGCATACCTGACAAAGACTGTCTCCCTGGCTTTGTGATCCAGTTTACATCTTTTGTCCTCTGGGACAGTATAGTAGGCTAAGCAGCCAAATATTTTAAAGTATGAGACATCTGGAATGTCCCCATCCAGAAGCTCGAGCGGTGTCCTCCACTTATTAGAATGGATAGGTGTTCTGTTGTATATGTGACAGGCTGTTCGCACTGCACATTCCCAGAAACCAAGGGAAAGACCAGCATGATGCAGCATACTGGTGGCCTTTTCCATGATGGTTCTGTTGAACCTTTCAGCTCTTCCGTTCTGTTGTGGGGAATATGGCATTGTCAATTTATGCTCTATGCCAGCCTGCTCAAGTATTGACTTCAGCTCCCTATTGACAAATTCACCACCTTGATCTGTGTGTAAGGTCTTTATTTTCTTGTCTGTTTTATTTTCCAAGAATGCCTTAATATTACAGAAGACCGATGTAAAATCACTTTTTGCTTTCATAGCAACAACTAGAGCTGTCCTGCTAAAGTCGTCTATGAAAGTGGCGAAGTATAGGTTTCCTTGAATTGAAGTACATTGCAAAGGACCAACTAGATCACTATGGATGACTTCCAAGGGTGCTGAAGCTCTCTTTTGAGAGGGAGGGAATGGAAGACAGTGTGATTTTCCCATTTCACAGCCATAACACGGCTTGTCTTCCACTTGGCTATTATCAATACTAAGGCCTTTTACGGCCTTAGGAGCATGTCTTTTGAGGGCCTCTTTTGACATATGACCCATGCGCAAATGCCAGGTGTCAAGGCTACTTGATGCAGATTTGTGGGAAGCAGTATTTAAATTCTGCATAGTTTTCCCAAAGACCCAATAGAGTCCCATAGCCTTGATACCTTCTGCTATAATTGCATTATTATACTTTATTTTGACCTCAGATGGAGAAAATTCCACTGAGCTGCCTTTGTCTGTGATGCAGCTTGTCGATAGTATTCTTTCACTACCAGGCATATAGAAGACATTATTTAACTCTAACTCGTAATTGTTTCGAGTTTTGAGTATAACTTTGCCTGTTCCTTCGACTTGGACTACTGAGCCATCACCAATTGTTACCGAGTGTCCCTTATGTGGGAAATACTCAGAGAAATCATCTAAGTATGGTGTAAAATGGGTGGTGGCTCCGCTGTCCATCATCCAAGGATTGCTGCCATCATCGACTTCTTGTGTATGTTCCGTCATCATATAAAGTGAAATGTGAGGTGTCTCATGCACCTCCTGTATTCTGCCGCTACCATTAACTACGGTAGCTACTTGTGTGGAGTTATTATGTACACTGGGGCCTTGCCCCTTCCTCTTGTTGCCCTTTTTGCCTGCATCAGCATTGGCTCTGTCCTGTTTCCTTTGCCAACATTCATTTGCCTTGTGGCCCGGCTTCTGGCAATAGAAGCAGGTGACATCATTGGACGATGATGCACCTGCAGGAGGTGGCGTGAAAGATACTTTTTTGTTTTTATTTTTGTTGACATGGGCTGCCTTATTAAGGGCAGCCCCAACACCACTTCCTGCGGGGCCGGCAAGTCGGCTTTCCTCATTTAGGAACCTTTGTACAAGGTCCTGAGGGGAAAGGCAGTCAGGAGGACCTGATGCCAGGATGGAGCCAGCAATGGTGGAGTAGGATGGAGGTAGGGATTGGAGCAAGATGAAGCTCATCTGGAGATCTGAGATCTCCATCCCATTTTCCTTGAGGGTACTCCTCACATCCAACACATGCTGCAACTGGGGTCTGAATTGCTTTCCTTCTTCCAAGCGGAAGGAGGACACAGAACACCACAAGTTGTAGGTGGCCATGCTACCTACTGAGCCATAGAGCGATTCCAAACGCTCATACTTGGCATTGACAGAAGGGTAAGTTCTGTCAGAGGCAATCTGGGAGTATGTTTCTGGTGAAGTAACCATCACCAGAACTCCCATGAGGACTTCCTCTACTCTATTCCACTCCAAGTACATCGGCTCTGACCAAACTGCAAAGCGCTTGGCGTACTTGTCATCCTTTTCTCCATCCTCTGGCTTAGGGGGATTCAGGAACTCAGGGGCATCATGAGTAATGTGCCTCTTCATCCCATTTATCCTCAGCAGGGCAGTGAAAGACACCAACCACTGCTGCCAGTTGGAGCTGTCAAGTTTGTCGAACTTGAACGTAGGGGGGAAGACAATGGAAGACATTGAGATGTTAAAAAGGTTGATCCTGGTTCCAAGGAGCAGTTAGAACCAGTTGTCCAGGTCTCATTTAAGAGGGCCCGTCCAATCTGTGGCGCTATGCTTCAGAACTTAAAAAAGTCCTGCCTCCAATGTGCGACTTCTAAGTAGTATAGTAAGCTGTCTAGCGCCATCTACAACAAGTCCTAAGCCCACATCAGGGGGACATTGTGTAAATAGATGGGGAGTCATGTCATGGAGGAGCCAACTGCAAGTTCCACTAGAGACAAAGGGTGTAGAGCCTGTCACGGCTCTACTTTATTTTTCCTTTATTTTTCTCCCTTTTGGATCACATGACTGTGGGAAGATTACCCAGCAGCCTCAACATGTGATCATGGGAATGTAGTCGTGACATGGATCATGTGACCGAGTCACACGTAATAGTCACATGCTGCTTAGTCAGCACAAAGAGCCACTCAAGAATTACAAGTCGACTTTCTATTGTGTTTACCACAATAGGCAAGGCCCCACAGTCTAGATGGTTCTAGACCAAGTGGAGCTGCTATCAAGATAAGAGGAGTCCAGCCTAGAAGGTTCTAGGTAAGTGGAGCTCTAGATAAGGGCCCAGGTTGGGCCAAGGCCAATTTTAGCACAGAATCACATGTATCAGTAGATAGACGTGTTCCAGACCTAAGGGCTAGACTACATATCAGTTATCTACTCCACAATGACGTCATTATGACATCACATTGTGGAGCATGATCAGTCAGCAGAGTAAAGCAGCTTACGAATCACAAAGATAAGGCTCAGTCAGCAATACAGCTGACTGATACTTGCTGATTCTTGCTTACACCTACTGCTTACCTCGTTACACTGAGAAATGTATATAAGACCCCCTGTAACAGCCTGTAGCCCCCATCTTGTCCTCTTGGGGCTGCAGGTGAGTAACTGTCTACACGAGTTCAATACATAGTGCTAATGGTACACTGCCTCCCTGTGTGACTCGATCCTTTGGATCTTGTCCTCTTGGGGCTGCAGCTTCCTCCAGTTTCAGAACGCCATCATCGTGGTTGCATAAACCACAGTGGGTGACACAGTTCCTGGTCATTGCTTGACGCGTGATGTTTGCCTCCGCGGTACGCCCAACGACTTAGGTCACCACACCCTTGCCCTTCTTTGTTACTAAGTGTACACGGAGCTTCACCTGTTACAGAGCCCTTCCTCTAGTGCTGGTGGTGGAGTCCATGATTAAGCCCTAGATGATTGGGGCCATGACTATAGTAGACTATTGGGTTTCCTCTGGTTGGGGCGAACCCCCAATAAGAGCAGCGGGTACTTCTGCCCAGAGACAAAACCCTCTAGCTACTGTGTATATACTATAGTAGTTCAAGCCTACTTGTATCGAGCCCAAGCGTCATGGGAGTGACTACCCATGCCTTGTTCTAGACCCTAAACTCTACCAGCAGGTCGCTAAACCTGGCTTACAGATCGAGCCAAGCATTGACTGAACCTATAGCTCCAAGCCTTCTGGGCAAGGGGCCTACTAAGACTATGGATGGGACGAAAACCCAGCTACAACTATGAATACTATTTACTTAGAGCACACATGAGGAACTCAAGGTGTTTCACCCGCTTAGGGTCCCTCATCACCTCTTGTAAGAATCCCCTGAGGGACTAGCCAGACAGATCAAGGTGGGCACATAAAGCACACCACCTTGTGGACACTTAAGGGCAAGAGAGAAATAAGTCGAAGCTCACTGTGACTGTGATTGGGAAGAAGTAGTCTTGAAGCAGTGAGCTTGAAGAAAATGTTGGACTGATCAAATAAGAAGAAAACAGATCAGTAAAGCGTGCCCAGGGCCCATAACCTGTGAAACAGGCATGAGGCGCAGCATACTGACTGTGGGGAGTTAGTGGGTTAGGCTAGACAAAGACAAGTAACTTCAGAGATAGAAGGAACTCTATTATACTATACTACTGACCTAGACAAAGACAAGTACTATGTAGAGCGTTAGTCTCAAGGTATGGTAGTAAGTAAGAGAGAGGACTTACACTTCAGAGATAGAAGGAACTCTGAAGTGTAAGAGACGAAACAGACACCCTTATATACATTTCCAAGGGATGGTCTGTGCACTGGGAATAAGTCCACAAGTGCCGGACAAAGTCCAAACAATAAACAAGAGGGATAAAGGCCATTGGCCAATACAGAAATCACATGTTATGTGGTGTATCAGTCAGCTACTGCGGAATGTGAGAAAGAAAGTAATAAAGATAATGTAAATAGTCCGAAACTCCGGTATCTAATCTAATCTACAAAGTAGCTAATCTAATTACCTGATGCCTGAAGCATCACCGAACATCTTCTGTGTTCAACATTTTCACAGGTGACCCACGGGTAACCTGCGGGTTACCCGTACCCGTAGTGACGGGTATGGGTACGGGTATGGGTACCAATGAGGATACCCCAGGGTTACCCCTGCCAATCACTATCTCAACCTGATACCAAAAACAATGAAGAATGGCCAGATGATGAATGGATTATAGCTTAAGTAGTACAGTGTTATTCTAGGCTATCAGACTTAAAATGTAAATATCTACCCTTACCCACAGGTATATGACCCGTGGTGTACCTGTACCTGTAGTATGGCAAACCTGTACCCTTGGTGTAAGGGTCCGGGTACATATGGGTATGGGTACGGGTCCATGTGTTTTTTGTGAAACAGGCATGAGGTGCAGCATA
>WTXG01000187.1:0-71609 GCA_022496185.1 Multifurca ochricompacta | reverse complement strand
CTTCCTTCGTCTTTTTGTTAACGGTTGGTGGATTGTTATGGATGGTGCAACATTGCTTCCGCCGCTCGTACCCCCTTTTTCGGCATTCCCTGGACATGTGCCCTGCCCTTGCAGTGAAAGCACCTTCCTTCTTTCATCAGCGTTTGCCTTCATCCTCCGTGAGCGCAACCCGGGCTCTGGTTCTGTCAGCAGAGGTATCCATGGCATTTGGATCCCTCTGACTGGTATGTGCAGGTTTGACTCCAAAGGCGGCCTTCCATTGGTCGTGGGTCTTCCCTTCTTTGTGTCAACCCTGAAACACGTCTGGAAATCAAGGTAATCTTGCTGCTGTCGGCGAGCAGCATCGACCCATGTATCCCAATCATTGGATGGTGAAACTGGATGATGTTCTTTACCAGTGGATTGGGCAACCCCTGGGAGAAGAGGTCCAGTGTGGCCTCTTCATTGGTGTCATAGCCGGCTCTGTTGGCCAGACTTCTGAACTTCGCTACATAAGCGTCGAGTTCTCCCTTTTCCATCCTAAGGGACTTAAGTTCTCGAGCGGCCTTCTGTTTGGCCTGCCCATCCGTGAATGCGTCTTTAAATCTTTGGGCAATGGTTCCCAAAGGCCCTCGCTAGTGGTACGACGGCCACTTTCGATTTGTTCGTTTAGCCACTCCAGCTGTTCCATGGTCCAATCGTCTACAGCCTCCCCTCGGATCAGAGAGAGGAAGAGGTTTGCACGTTGGAAAGGTTAATGATCTGGGGGACGTCATGGTTGAAGTTCTTAAAGGTCGTGAACTCCAGCATAAATTTCTTGCTTTGCGACCGATCCCCAGTGAACGTTTGGGGCAGTACTCCCAACAACCGCCCCGATGGTGGGGGAATGTTGGGTGGTAGTATGGCTGGCGGAGGTGGGGGGGGAGGTGCTGGGTCTGGGAGCTGGGCGGTGATAGTGGACATGTTTTGGTAAAATGGGGTGACGGTGTCGGTGGACTGTATTGAAATCTGGGGAGTTGTCAAAGCAGGGGCTCTGGACGTGACAACTGCCGGTGCAACTGGGGTTGTAGTCGATGCTAATACCAGTGCTTCTTCACTATGTTCTTCTACGTACTCTTCTGGCTCAGAGTCCGTAATGATGGCCGGGGGATTCTCTCTCCATGGTCCTAAACCAAATTCAGGAGGGGCGGGTCCTGTAGTAACCCAAGAGTGTCGGCTGTCCGAATATCGGATACGATACCAAACTCTTTTCTCGTCGTCGTATTCTACCGGTTGGTATCTTCCGTCGTGATAGACGTAGTATCCAAACTCGGACTCAAAATCTTTCCAGGTGGCAGAGCCAAGTACTTGTTGTGAAAGGTCAGGCTCGTCCCTTCGTTCGATGGGTTCTTCTTTGAACAGGGTCTGACTGCGGCTGGAAGCCACGATGAGAGACTCGACTTGATGTTACATCCAGTGCGGGACGTTCCACATGACTTGTGTGACAGTGTGATACAGGGGTTCAGATAAGAAACCAATAAGGTCTCTTGGAGTGAAGTGTGACAAGTCAAAGTCAAAGAGGCTGTACTCTAAGACGATGGTGAGCGGAGAGTGCCAGAAGCACTGGAGACAGACAGACGTTTCAAGAGGACAAGTCCAGAAGACTAGCACTGATGTATTCAATAAGTCGAGTCTAAGGTCTACCGGGTAGCTATAGTGGACTTATATACGTAAGGCAGTGGGCATCTACAAGATAAGGATATGGAGTCAAGTGGGCCCAAATATCTGAAAGCGGAGGGCATAAAGCCTGGCTTCTACTGATAGGGGATTAAGTAAATGTCTGATCATATGATAAGGAGATAAGCGATAAGCAAGGAAGCAAGTAGGTAAACATGGACAAGCAAACGAGTCATGGGGATGGACGAAGGGCATGTGACAGATCCCACGATGGAGACATGATCTGGTAGTGAAGTGTGGGCGGCAGGGAGGGGTTATCGTTGGGCAAGAAAAAGAATATGGGAAGCGATGGGGTTCGTAACATGATAGGGGATTAAGTAAGTGTCTGGTCTTAGAGATAAGGAGATAAGAGATAAGAGCAGGCATAAGCAAGTGTAAACAATGAGTCAATATGTACAAAGGCAGTCACAGGGTAGGGAGTAAGGCATGTGATGGGTCCCATGATGGGGATGTGATCAAGAAATGGAGGGTAGGTGGAAGAGAAGGGTTCATGTTAGGGAGAGTGAAGAAAAGAGGGTCACTCGGTCCTGGTTGTAACATCACCCCCTATTCTGGCTCAAGCTGACCCAGCTAGAAACATGCACTGTCATCGTCCTGCACCAAGTCCACATAATCATCTGCCAAGTTGCGATCCCCTATGGTGTAGGTCTCATCTGCAGCACATTGGTGAGTGCGCAAGAAGCCATACGGGCCTCGTCGTCCACACTGGGGGCACATGTCATGGATCGGGCAATCAAGCTCCCAATGTCCTGTGTTGTGACATAGACACTTGCCACACCACCCCGAGGGGTTGACAATTGTTGGGGCAACACCGAGATGGCGGAAAATGCAGAATCGACTCCAATGCATGTTGCTCTGACAGTGGCAGCACCATTTGTGATTGAGGGGACAGTTCCAGCTGATGTGATACTTGCTATCACATTGCCAGCATGTTTCTCCTCGGGAATTCTCATGCATGCATGGCATTTTGAATCAGTTCGGCAGCAATGTTGGTGCTGCTCCCAATGACTGTGGCAGGAGGGGTTGCGCATAAGTGTCTGTGTACCTTTCAGCGATGGTTTGATACGTGTCTCCTTTCTCCAGCCTCTTCCGAATCTCCATCAGCTCCTGTTCTACCTGGAACATCCCTCTCATGAGCCTTGTCATCTGCTTGGCATATTCGTGGTATTGGTTGTTGAGTGTGGTTCGTAGTGTAAGGGTCTTCTGCAGTCTCATTACTTCAGCTTTGAGATGTGGAAGGTGCATGTCATTCATTACTTCATTGATTGCAAATGCCCGGGGGTCGTCAGCTGCAAGATGCCCCAGTTGTTCATCACTCATTGTATGGTGGAGCCAACCCATGTACTGTTCTTCCAAGTAGACTGGGGCCCCATAGACAGGCCCATCTTTCTTCATGCAGCCTGCAATGTCCATTCCCCCATTGGTGTAAAATATGTACTTAGCTATGGCCTTTTCTCCATCCGCCATGGTGATCTCAAGCGGGAAGTACATAGATGAGTTTGGGTTGTTGGCAAAAAAGGGGAATTCAGGGACATCATCATCCTGCTCCATGTTAAGGAGGTCATTCAGGTGGGGCTCTTCAGAGTGGGTGAAGTCATTGTTGGGGTTGGGCGACTGGGTCTTGACTCGTTCCACAGCAGCTTCGTAATCAATAGGGGAGGAGGGACGAGTCAAGGGATGGGCAGAGGGGAAGGCTTCAACAGCCACATGAGTGGCAGTGAAGGCATTGATGGCAGCAGAGGCAGCAATGAAAGAGGAGTTCATAGTGGTAATGGATTTGGTTAGGACGTTGCTTGGAGAGTGTTGTTCTGGGGAGTGAGGTTGGGGATCCCCTTCTTTTAACTAGCTTTGGGTGCTTGGGGATGTCGTAAGTGGAATTCTGTGATAAGGTCTGGGGCAAAGATATTCCCAGCCAGTTCCCATGAGTTATCAGAGTCTGGGAATCCTTTCCACTTGACTAGGTAATGCAGTTTGCGCCCTCAGCCTTTACGTAGGGAGTCTAGAATTTGTTCCACTTCCCACTCCACTTCTCCATCCACTAATTCAGGAGGGGGTCTTGGGAAGTTTTCCCCATGAAGGGATGTCTCTCGATAGGGAGTCAGAAGTCTGGCGTGGAAGACTGGATGGATTCTCCATGTGGGTGGGAGTTCGAGCTCATATGACACATCTGACAGCTTCCTTGTTATCTTGAAAGGTCCGTGATGTTGGGGCGCTAGCTTGGCCATGGGGTGTGATGTGTGAATATTCCTCCCGTCCAACCATACAAAGTCATTGGTCTGATAAGGTGTGAATTTCAAAGGTCTTTCCAACAGGGTCTTTTGCACCTTCAGTAGATTCTCATTGGCCGATTTCCTAATCTCTTCCCATTGGCTGATATGTTGCGCAGCTGATGGAACATTCATGGGCTTGCTAGCCCATGTGGTCTGTGGTGTCCATCCCATGATGAGTGCAAATGGGGGGGTTTTAGTGGTACCATTGGGCCATGAATTGTGTGCAAACTCTGCTGTTGCTAGCCAGTCAGCCTAGTCATCCTGTTGCCCATTACACCAGAACTGAAGATATTGTTCCAGCCATTGGTTTGTCCTTTCTGATTGTCCGTCAGTCTGTGGGTGATAGGCTGTTGAGATGTTCTGGGTTACATCCAGAGTCTTGCAGAGTGCCCAGGCGAATGCTGAAGTGAAGCGTGGATCACGATCCAAGATGATCTTTTCAGGGAGTCCATAGTGTCTGTAGATGTGATCCAGGTAGAGTTTGGCCACTCCTTCTGCTGTGATGGACTCGTTGCAGGGTATGAATAGAGCTGCTTTGGAGCAGTCATGGTCTGTGATGGTCAAAATAGAATCAAAGCCCCTTGAGGTTGGCAGTTTGACAATGAAGTCCATGGCAATAGTCTGGAATGGGAGTGAAGTCATTGGAGTAATTGGAGAGAGTGCTGGTGAGTGTGGGTGTGTGTTTACTTTGTTGGCTTGACAGTCCATGCATCCTTTCACATAATCTTCTACATCCTTCTTCATGTTTGGCCACCAGTAGTCTCGTTTGGCGAGGGTGTATGTGTTAGCAATGCTGGGGTGGCCTGCAGAAGGGAGATCATGGTGAAAATGGATCACCCCCCTCTTAATGTTGTCGCCACTGGTGACAATGAGACGATCTTCATCCTTCCACCAAAGGCCATCAATTTTTTTCAGACCATGTGCATCTGCCCATGATTGGCATAGCTGCTGGTTCATATTTTGTGACACTTGGGCCCACAAGTCCATGTCGTGAAGGCTAATGACTGCAGTCTTTGCAAATACCTCTTCGGGGAGTATGACAATGTCATTGTTGTCATCTTCACCATTATTCAAGTTGGGCCATCATGATAGAGCATCTGCACGTGTGTTGCGACTTCCAGCGATGTGCTTCAGTGTGAAGTTGTATTCCTCCAGTTCCAGCACTTCTCATGCTACTCGCTGGCTAATCTTGTGCGGCTCTTTCCAGTACAACAGATTGGAGTGATCTGTGTGGATGATGGTTTTGTGAGGGGTTCCTGCTAAGTATGGTCACCAATGGCATAAGGCTTTCACGATGGCTAACAATTCTCTGTCCCAGATGTCATAATTCCATTCAGCAGAGGAAAAGGTTTCAGAATAAAAGGCTACAGGATGAAGGATTCCCGTGGCATCTCTTTGATTTAACACCGCTCCATTGGCAAAATGGGATGCATCAACTTTGAGTTCAAATGACTTCTCTAAGTCTGGTTGTAAAAGGACAGGTTCGGATCCAACAATGTCTCGAATTCGCTCAAAGGCTTGTTGTTGGTCAATTCCCCAGTGCCAGGGTACATCCTTCTTTAATAGCCTGTTCAGGGGTTGAGCAATACCCGAGAATCCCTGTATGAATTGTCAATAGAAGTTGCAAAATCCTATAAAGGAGTGTACATCCTTTATGCATGTGGGGACAGGCCATTCTCGAATTCCTTGTACTTTTACTGGATCCATTCATACTTGTCCTTCCTCGAGGATGACTCCTAGGTACTCAACACTCCATTGTTCAAAGGCGCATTTGGCAGGTTTGAGGTACAGATCATGTTTGTGTAAGATGTCCAATACCTGGTGTACCCGTTCCCGATGATGGCCTATATTATCCATAGTTGCCACCAGAATGTCATCCATGTAAACCACTACTTCGCCAGTGAGGATAAGATCGCGGAAAATATGGTTCATCATGGACTGGAATGTAGCAGGCGAATTCATAAGGCCAAAGAACATGACATTTGGTTCGAATAGCCCTTGATTTGTCTTAAAGGCTGCTTTTCCCTGGTCTCCTTCCTTTATCCTAATGTTGTTATACCCCCACCATATGTCCATTTTTGAGAAGAGTGACTTGTTCCTCATGGTGTCAATGAGCTCAGAAATGAGAGGCAGTGGGTAGGTGTTCTTTACAGTGTAGGTATTGATTCGGCGATAGTCCCGGACAGGTCTGAGTTTGCCGTCCTTCTTTTTGATGAAGAAGAAGGGGGAGGCATATTGTGATTTAGATGGTTGGATGTACCCCTTCGCCAGCTGTTCTTCAAGGAAGGTGGTGAGTGCCACCTGTTCCTGCTGTGACAGAGGATAAACTTTGCAGTCTATTGCAGCAGGTACATCTGGCACAAAGTCAATAGCATGATCCCAGGGGCGTGTGGGCAGGAATCACTGTGACTCTTCTTCGGAAAAGACTTTCCAATGTCGGTGATAAGCTTCTGGCACCACCTCCTTGAACTTCTTTTCAGTTTGTCCTTGTACTGCCTTCTGCGCTAGCTCTGATGCCTTGGTAACATAGCATCAACCAGGATCTTCCACTACTGGTTCTCTTTCCTCATTTATCTTTCGTCCTGCTGAGTGTCAAATGCCATAGTCGTACCTGAGGGACATGATGATGGTGGGGTATGAGTCTTTATCCATAGTGGCATCTGCCCAGTTGATCTTTGGCTCGAATGCCACGAGCCAGGGATATCTGAGGACAAGGTCTTCGTCTCCTAGATCTGTGATAAGGAAACGGATGATCTTTGTTGCTTCTCCCACCTGGACCTTGAGGTTGGTGTAGTGGGTAATCTTTCCTGCACAGTTGGCAGTTCCATCAATATTCCAGATTTTTTTTTCTTGAGGGAGTGCCAGCATCCCTAAGCCCATCACTTTCACCATTCATGGGTTAATGAAGTTGTCAGTGGCTCCTGAATCCACCAAAATATTGCGGTCAGCTGTCTTCTGTGTAGTCTCAAAATGTACTGGTATTTTCAATGATTTGAAGCAACTAGTGTACACAGATGTAACATGGAGTGCTCATGCCCAGGCTGATGGGGTTGAGCTTATTAAAAATCCTTCTTCGCAAATGCCTTTTCTACCAAGATGGCTTGTACTTCCTTGCTTTCTTTCATCATATTAGCCCATATGTCCTGGGCCTTCTCTTCTTTGGTTTGCTTGTCTACAGCAGGTGGGTTGTTCTGGATGGGGGTAACAGGTGTTGTCATTGCTTCGGCAACACATGCTCCTCTTTTTGGGCAATCTCAAGACATATGCCCTTGTGCTTTGCAGCGAAAGCATCACCCTTCTTTCATTAATGTCTGTTGCTCATCTTCCATGAGCATGGCCCTAGCCCTAGTTCTGTCTGCAGAGGTGTCCATAGCATTTGGATCCCTTTGTGTATGGTGCACAGGTTTGACTCCAAAGGCTGCCTTCCACTGGTCTCAAGTCTTTCCTTTCTTTGTGTTGACTCCAAAACGTGTTTGGAAGTCAAGATAATCTTGCTGCTGTCAGTGAGCAGCATCAACCCATCCGTCCCAATCCTGGGGATTGTAAAACAGGCATGTGCACAGCATACTGACTGTGTGGTTAGCATGTGAGGCTAGACAAAGAAAGTTACTTCAGATGTTAGAAGAACTCTATATTAACTATACTACTGACCTAGACAAAGAAAGTTCTACATAAGAACATTAGTCTAATAGTAAGGTAGATAGTGAAGAGGAACTTACACTTCAGATGTTAGAAGAACTCTGAAGTGTAGAAGACGAAACAGACACCCTTATATACTCTTCAAGGGATGGTCTGTGCACTGGGAATAAGTCCACAAGTGCCGGACAAAGTCCAAACAATAAATAGAGGGAGAAAGGCCATTGGCCACTACAGAAATCACATGTTACATGGTACATCAGTCAGCTACTGCGGAATGTGAGAAAGAAAGTAATAATGATAATGTAAATAGTCCGAAACTCCGGTATCTAATCTAATCTACAAAGTAGCTAATCTAATCACCTGATGCCTGAAGCATCACCGAACATCTTCTGTGTTCAACATCCCTCCATGCTGAAGGCATCTGGTCATAGATGGGAAATGAGTTGGATGAGCACACTGCCATCACAATTGAATGAGCATATCGCCAGCCAGAGATCCAACTTCTCTAACTCTCGAGCGCGGCTTGTGAGTTTTGCATACGAGTTGTAGATTCGCTTATGCAAGCTGAATGCTTGACATATCTACTTCGTACACACCACTTGCGTCACTCTCAAAGTCGAGAACGTGCTCATATGGCATGGTGGGAAAGTGAAACTGGTATGCAAAGTCTCCAGATTCCAGCTCTCTCATTTCATCATCAGTCCAAGTCCATTGACCATGGTTTCAAACAATGCTCTTGGTAGAGACTTGGTAAAGCCATCTGCCAGCATCTCACCTGTGGGGGTACGCACTAATTCAATTATGTGCGATTCAATGTACCCCCTAATGGCATGGAACTTGATAGGTATATGCTTTGACTGCCTTCCTGTGACTGGGTTTAATGCCAAATCCACGGCACCCTTATTGTCACAATGGAGTAGTATAGGGGAGGATACCTCATACCCTAATTCCTCCATAAAAGTCCTATACCACGCTGCCTGATTTGCAGCCTCAGAGAGGCTCATATACTCGGCTTCTGTGGTGGACTGTGCTACTGTTTTCTGCTTTCTGGAACACCAGGATATGGCACCATTTGCCAAGAAAAACACGTAGCCTGAGGTTGAGTGGCAGTCCTCCTGATCTCCCCATGAGGAATCTGCAAAGCCATGAAGGCCACTCTCCCCATTCCCTCCAGAATACCGCAACTTGCAGTCCTTTGTACTATTAAGATACTTTAGGACATATTTTGCAAGTTGCATATGATCTTGAGAGGGGTTGGAAGCGTATTGACTAAGGCGCGCCACAGCAAAACTGATATCGGGTCTGCTTCCAATCTGCACCCATAGCAGAGACCCCATCAACTGTTGGTACTTCTTTATTTCAGAAGTAGATGCCTGGCCATCAAATTTGACCAGATGTACATCAGCGCCAGAGGGAAGAGGAGTATATACTCGGTTGGAATCCCTCATCCCAAACTTCTCAATAATAGATAAAACGTAGGCTGCTTGGTCAATCTCCAGTGTCTTATTAGGACGATCCCTGGTGATGTTAACTCCAAGGTATGACTGGATTTCTCCCAAGTCAGTCATCTCATATCTACTAGATAGTGATGACTTCAGCCACGTTATCTTATCATTGGAAGATCCAAGTATAGTAATGTCATCTACATAGAGAATGACATAAAGTGAATCATCCCCCTCCGTTTGATGAAACACGTATACTCCTGCATCAGAGTACGTCCGAGTAAAGCCCAGTTCACCAAGAACTGTATGGAATTGAAGATTCCATGCCCGGGAGGCTTGTTTGAGGCCATATAATGCTTTTTGTAGCCTACAAACTTTGGACTCTTGACCAGCAATGACGAAACCAACTGGTTGCTCCATATATATTTCTTCATCCAGATCGCCATGTAGGAATGCCGATTTGACATCCATCTGGTGGATTTCCCAATCTTCTAGCATAGCTAATGCTAGTAGTAATCTAAGTGATTCAAATCTGGCGACTGGAGAGAATGTTTCGTCAAAGTCCACTCCTTCTACTTGAGTGAACCCTTTTGCCACGAGCCTAGCACGAAACCGTCCATCTGGTTTCAGCTTAAAAACCCATTTTGATTTAACTGCCTTTCTTCCTTTTGGAAGATCCTCAAGGTGCCACACATTAAGTTTATCTAAGGCATCAATCTCATATTTACATGCCTCAAGCCATTCATTGGCATAGTCAGACTGCATTGCCTCCTGAAAAGTCAGGGGATCTCTATAAGAGACTCCTGTGGCATTCAGTAATTCCATATGTCCAAGTCTGGAAGAACCCTGCACGAACTCAGCATTATCCTCATTATAAAATCGAGGATTCATGCGACGTGAATGTTTAGGACGGGCAGTATCAAGATCTAAATCTTCCTGCACAGCCCTGTCACGTTGTTGAGAGCGTGGACTTTCCCTAGTAAATACTGGCTGGGAAATTTTGCCAACAATCCTTTTCTTAGATTGTCTCTTCGCACGGGTTCTGTCGGGGAGTTCTGATGGTTCCATGACTTGGGATGGAGGCGTCTGATAGATAGTGACATCATGTGTGTCTTCTCTTTCGGGTGTGGTAGGCTCAGGATTTAATTGAGGAGGTTCCACTACCTCCTGTTCCTCAACCATGGCTTCCTTGTCTTCAGGAGCCTGAGGAACTGTGGCTGTTGCTGGTTGAGGCTGGACAGGCCTCTCAACTTCTAATACAAAAGGCGTAACTTTTTCCTTTTGTTTTCCCTTGCTGTCCTTGGCAAGGTTGGATGGGAAGGATCCTTCATCAAATGTCACATCTCTTGACAATACAAAGGATCAGTACGCATATCCCAAAGAAGATATCCTTTAGAGTGGGGTGCATACCCGACAAAGACTGTCTCCCTGGCTTTATGATCCAGTTTGCGTCTTTTATCCTCTGGGACAGTGTAGTAGGCTAAGCAGCCAAAAGTTTTAAAGTAAGAAACATCTGGGATGTCCCCATCCAGAAGTTCAAGCGGTGTCCTCCACTTATTAGAGCGGATGGGCGTTCTATTGTATATGTGACAGGCTGTTCGCACTGCACATTCCCAGAAACCAAGGGAAAGGCCAGCATGATGCAGCATACTGGTAGCCTTTTCCATAATGGTTCTGTTGAACCTTTCAGCCCTTCTGTTTTGTTGTGGGGAGTATGGCATTGTCAATTTATGCTCTATGCCAGCCTGCTCAAGTATTGACTTCAGCTCCCTATTGACATATTCGCCACCTCGGTCAGTGTGTAAGGTCTTTATTTTCTTGTCTGTTTTATTTTCCAAGAATGCCTTAATGTTACTGAAGACCGATGTAAATTCACTTTTAGCTTTCATAGCAACAACTAGAGCTGTCCTGCTAAAGTCGTCTATGAAAGTGGCGAAGTATAGGTTCCCTTGAATTGAGGTACATTGCAAAGGACCGACTAGGTCACTATGAATGACTTCCAAGGGTGCTGAAGCTCTCTTTTGAGAGGGAGGGAATGGAAGACGGTGTGATTTTCCCATTTCACAGCCATAACACGGCTTGTCTTCCACTTGGCTATTATCTATACTAAGGCCTTTAACAGCCTTAGGAGCATATCTTTTGAGGGCCTCTTTTGACATATGACCCATGCGCAAATGCCAGGTTTCAAGGCTAGTTGATGCAGATTTGTGGGAAGCAGTATTTAGATTCTGCATAGTTTTCCCAAAGACCCAATAGAGTCCCATAGCCTTGATACCTTCCGCTATAATTGCATTATTGTACTTTATTTTGACCTCAGATGGAGAGAACTCCACTGAACCACCTTTGTCTGTGATGCAGCTTGTTGACAGTATTCTTTCACTGCCAGGCATGTAAAAGACATTATTTAACTCTAACTCATAATTATTTCGAGTTTTGAGTATGACTTTGCCTGTTCCTTCGACTTGGACTACGGATCCATCACCTATTGTCACTGAGTGCCCCTTGTGAGGGTAATACTCAGAGAAATCATCTAGGTATGGTGTGAAATGAGTGGTGGCTCCGCTGTCCATCATCCAAGGGTTGCTGCCATCATCGACTTCTTGCGTATGCTCGGTCAAAACATAAAGTGAAATGCGAGGTGTCTCATGCACCTCCTGTATTCTGCCACTACCATTAACTACGGTAGCTACTTGTGTGGAGTTATTATGTGTACTGGGGCCTTCCCCTTCCTCTTGTTGCCCTTTTTGCCTGCATCAGCATTGGCTCTGTCCTGTTTCCTTTGCCAACATTCATTAGCCTTGTGGCCCGGCTTCTGGCAATAGAAGCAGGTGACATCATTGGACGATGATGCACCTGCAGGTTGTGGCGTGAAAGTTACTTGTTTTTTATTTTTATTTTTATTGACATGGGCTGCCTTGTTAAGGGCAGCCCCAACACCACTTCCTGCGGGGCCGGCTAGTCGGCTTTCCTCATTTAGGAACCTTTGTACAAGGTCCTGAGGGGAAAGGCAGTCAGGAGGACCTGACGCCAGGATGGAGCCAGCAATGGCATTGTAGGATGGAGGTAGGGATTGGAGCAATATGAAGCTCAACTGGAGATCTGAGATCTCCATCCCATTTTCCTTGAGAGTACTCCTCACATCCAACAAACGCTGCAACTGGGGTCTGTATGCTTTGCCTTCCTCCAAACGGAAGGAAGACACAGAACACCACAAGTTGTAGGTGGCCATGCTACCTACTGAGCCATAGAGCGATTCCAAACGCTCATATTTGGCATTGACAGAGGGATAAGTTCTGTCAGAGGCAATTTGGGAGTATGTTTCTGGCGACGTTACCATCACCAGAACTCCCATGAGGACCTCCTCCACTCTGTTCCACTCCAGGTACATAGGCTCCGACCAAAGTGCGAAGCGTTTGGCATAATCCTCATCCTTCTCTCCATCTTCTGGCTTGGGAGTATTAAGGAATTCAGGGGCATCATGTGTGATGTGCCTCTTCATCCCATTGATCCTCAACAGGGCAGTGAAAGACACCGACCACTGCTGCCAGTTCGAGCCATCAAGCTTATCGAACTTGAAGGTGGGGGGGAAGACAATGGAAGACATTTGAGATGATTTAAAAAGGTTGATCCTGGTTCCAAGGAGCAGTTAGAACCAGTTGTCCAGGTCTCATTGAAGAGGGCCCGTCCATTCTGTGGCGCTATGCTTCAGAACTTAAAAAAGTCCTGCCTCTGATGTGCGACTTCTAAGTAGTATAGTAGACTGTCTAGCGCCATCTACAACAAGTCCTAAGCCCACATCAGGGGGACGTTGTGTAAATAGATGGGGAGTCATGTCATGGAGGAGCCAACCGCAAGTTCCACTTAGAGACAAAGGGTATAGAGCCCTTCCTCTAGTGCTGGTGGTGGAGTCCATGATTAAGCCCTAGATGATTGGGGCCATGACTATAGTAGACTATTAGGTTTCCTCTGGTTGGGGCGAACCCCCAATGAAAGCAGCGGGTACTTCTGCCCAGAGACAAAACCCTCTAGCTACTGTGTATATACTATAGTAGTTCAAGCCTACTTGTATCGAGCCCAAGCGTCATGGGAGTGACTACCCATGCCTTGTTCTAGACCCTAAACTCTACCTGCAGGTCGCTAAACCTGGCTTACAGATCGAGCCAAGCATTGACTGAACCTATAGCCCCAAGCCTTCTGGGCAAGCGGCCTACTAAGACTAA
Source organism: Multifurca ochricompacta (assembly GCA_022496185.1). Taxonomy (NCBI): domain Eukaryota; kingdom Fungi; phylum Basidiomycota; class Agaricomycetes; order Russulales; family Russulaceae; genus Multifurca; species Multifurca ochricompacta. The sequence goes on along the minus strand of WTXG01000187.1, from coordinate 58,343 downwards.
CTATGGGACGAAAACCCAGCTACATCTATGAATACTATTTACTTAGAGCGCACATGAGGAACTTGAGGTGTTTCACCCGCTTAGGGTCCCTCGTCACCTCTTGTAAGAATCCCCTGAGGGACTAGCCAGACAGATCAAGGTGGGCACATAAAGCGCACCACCTTGTGGACAGTTAAGGGCAAGAGAGGTATGAAGTTGAAGCTCACTGGTAGACTGATTGGGAAAAACAAAGTCTTGAAGCTTGGTGAGCTTGTAGATAGGTTGGACTGATCAAAAGAAAGAGTACAGATCAGTAAGGCGTGCTCAGGGCCCATAACCTGTAAAACAGGCATGTGCGCAGCATACTGACTGTGTGGTTAGCGTGTGAGGCTAGACAAAGAAAGTTACTTCAGATGTTAGAAGAACTCTGTATTAACTATACTACTGACCTAGACAAAGAAAGTTCTACATAAGAACATTAGTCTAATAGTAAGGTAGATAGTGAAGAGGAACTTACACTTCAGATGTTAGAAGAACTCTGAAGTGTAGAAGACGAAACAGACACCCTTATATACTCTTCAAGGGATGGTCTGTGCACTGGGAATAAGTCCACAAGTGCCGGACAAAGTCCAAACAACAAATAGAGGGAGAAAGGCCATTGGCCACTACAGAAATCACATGTTACATGGTACATCAGTCAGCTACTGCGGAATGTGAGAAAGAAAGTAATAATGATAATGTAAATAGTCCGAAACTCCGGTATCTAATCTAATCTACAAAGTAGCTAATCTAATCACCTGATGCCTGAAGCATCACCGAACATCTTCTGTGTTCAACAGGGAGGACAACAATGATATCACTGTACTTCCCGAAGAGGTCTTTGCAAAGACAGCTGTCGTCAGTCTTCATGACATGGATCTATGGGCCCAAGTCTCACAAAATATGAATCAGCAGCTATGTCAATCATGGGCAGATGCACATAACCTGAAAAGGATTGACAGCCTCTGGTGGAAGGACAGGGATCAACTCGTTGTCACCGGTGGCGACAACATTAAGAGGGGGGTGATCCATTTTCACCATGACCTCCCCTCTGTGGGCCACCCTGGCATTGCCAATACATACACTCTTGCCAAACAAGACTACTGGTGGCCAAATATGAAGAAAGACGTGGAAAACTATGTGAAAGGGTGCGCGGACTGCCAAGCCAACAAAGTAAATACACACCCGGACCCACCAGCACCATTCCCAATCGCACCAACAGCCTCCTTGCCATTCCAGACCATTGCTATGGACTTCATCATCAAACTCCCCACCTCCAAGGGCTTTGACTCCATTTTGACTATCACGGACCACAACTGTTCCAAGGCAGCGCTGTTTATACCCTGCAATGAATCTATTACAGCAGAAGGAGTTGCCAAACTCTACCTGGATCATGTCTACAGACACTATGGTCTTCCTGAAAAGATCATTTCTGACCGCGACCCACAGTTCACCTCCACATTTGCTAGAGCACTTTGCAAGTTCTGGATGTAAAGCAGAATATCTCAACAGCCTACCATCCACAGATGGACAGGCAATCAGAAAGGACAAACCAATGGCTAGAACAATATCTTTGGTTCTGGTGCAACGGATGACAGGATGACTGGGCAGACTGGCTGGCAACTGTGGAATTTGCACATAATTCGTGGCCCAATAACACTACAAAAACCTCCCCATTCTCCCTTATCATGGGATGGACACCGTGAACTACTTGGGCCAATAAACCCACAAACATCCCATCAGCTGCACAGCGTATCGGCCAATGGGACGAGATCCGGCAATCGGCCAATGAGAACTTGTTGAAGGCACAAAGGACCCTGTCAGAGAAGCCCTCAACATTCACACCTTATCAGACCAGTGACTTGGTGTGGTTAGAAGGGAAGAACATTTGTACGTCACACCCAATGGCAAAATTAGCACCCCGGCGACATGGACCCTTCAAGATAACCAGGAAGCTGTCAGATGTGTCATACGAACTGGAGCTTCCATCCACATGGAGGATTCATCCAGTCTTCCATGCCCAACTTCTGATGCCCTACAAAGAGACGCCCCTGCATGGGGAAAACTTTCCGAGGCCTCCCCCAGAACTGATCGACAGCGAAGCAGAATGGGAAGTGGAGCAAGTTCTAGACTCCATGCATAAAGGCCGAGGGCGCAAATTGCATTACCTTATCAAGTGGAAAGGATTCCCAGACTCTGACAACTCGTGGGAACCAGCCGGGAATATCTTTGCCCTGGTCCTTATCTCGGAGTTCCACGCCCGACATCCAGAAGCGCCTAGAAACAATTAAAAGGATGACCTTGACCCCACACAAATTCCCCAGTACATGCTCTCACAGCAAAGTTCTACCACTATACATTCTATCATGTCTTTCATCGCTGCCAACGCCGCCGTCGACACCTTCACTGCCACCGCAGTAGTTGTCGAGAACTTCCCCTCCACGCACCCTTCTACATGCCCTTCCTCACCTATTGACTATGAGGCTGTGGAAGCTCGAGTCAAGAACCAGTCCCCCAACCCCAACGACGACTTTGAGCACTGTGAAGAGCCACACCCAAATGACTTGATAGGTATGGAGTCAGATGATGAAGTACCTGAATTCCCCTTCTTCACCAATAACCCGAACTCTTCCACGTACTACCCACTCGAGATCACCCTGGGTGATGGGACCACTGCCATTGCCAAGTATATCTTCTACACTAATGGAGGGATGGACGTAGCCGGGTGCATGAAAAAGGATGGTCCAGTTTATGGGGCTCTGGTTTATCTGGAGGAAAGGTATACAGGACATTTGCATCACACGATGACCGACGAACAGCTTGGCCATCTGGCCGCCGAAGACTCTTGGGCCTTTGCCATTGACGAAGTACTGAGTGACATGCGACTTCCGCGTCTCAAAGCCAAGGTGATGAGACTGCAGAAGAACTTGACCTTGCGCAACACACTCAACCAACAGTACAAAGAACATGCGAAGATGATGGCTCGGTTGACCAATGGGATGTTTCAAATCGAGCAAGAGCTGGTGGAGATCCGAAAGAGGTTGGAGAAGGGGGATGCATATCAGACTATTGCCAAGAGGTATGCTGACACCTATGCCCGACCCCTACCCCCACGATCCTTGGGGGCTGCCCCGGTGTTACTACCAAATCGGTTTGAGATGCCACGTATGCATGAAAACCCCCACGGAGAGACATGCTGGCACTGTGACAGTAAGTACCACATCAGTTGGAACTGTCCCCTCAACCGCAAGTGGTGTCGGCATTGTCGCAGCAATTTGCATTGGAGCAGGTTCTGCATCTTCCGACAGGTGGGAGTCACCCCAACAATTGCCAACCCATCCGGATGGTGTGGTAAGTGCTTACGCCACAACTCGGGACACTGCGAGCTGGACTGCCCCATCCACGACCTCTGCTGAATGTGTGGCCAACATGGTCCATATGGGTTCCTCTGTACCCACAGATGTCCCCAAGACTCGGACAAGGAGAACTACACCATGGAAGAGTGTAATGTAGCTGATGATTATTTGGAGCTGGTACAAGATGATGATGGTATGAATCGTTTCTAGCTGGGTCTGCTAGAACCAGAAGAGGGGGTGATGTTACAGTCTCTGCCGTCCAACCCCGTTTTCTTCACCCTCCCCAATGACAACCCTTCTTTACCGCCTATGCTACATTTCCTGATCACGTCTCCATCCTGGGACCCATCACATGCCCTCCTCCCATCCCCGTGACTTGCTTTGTACTTGTTGACCCACTGCTTACCTATGTTTGGCCTTTTATCTCCTTATCTCATTATTGCTTTATCTTTACAACCAGACACTTACTTAATACCCTATCAGAAGCCAGGCTTTATGCCCTCCGCTTTCATATATTTGGGCCCACTTGACTCTGTACCCTTATCTCGTAGACGCCCACCAAGTTATGTATATAAGTCTGCTGTATCTACCTTGTAGACCTCAGACTTGACTTGTTCAATACATTGGTGCCTATCTTCTGGATATCCCCTTTGATCTTTGACCTGTTCTGTTACAATCCCTGCCGAGCAACCCCGTTTTCTTTACCCTTCCCAACGACGACCCCTCTCTACCACCCACCCTACATTTCATGATCACGTCCCCGTCCTGGGACCCATCACGTGCTCTCCTACCATCCCCGTGACCTCCGTTGTGCTTGTTGACTTACTGTATGCCTATGTTTGCCCTTATCGTTATCTCGTATCTCTTTATCTTTACGACCGGACACTTACTTAATACCCTATCAGAAGCCAGGCTCTACGCCCTCCGCTTTCATATATTTGGGCCCACCTGACCTTGTTATCCTTATCTCGTAGACGCCCGTTTACTTACGTATATAAGTCCGCTGTATCTACCTTGTAGACTTCAGACTTGACTTATTGAATACATCGGTGCTTGTCTTCCGGACATCCCTTTGACTCTCTAAACTCAGTGTCCCAGGTGCTTCTGGTACCTTTCCATTCAACATTGTCTTAGGGACGTGCCCCTTTGACTTTGACTCGTCCCACTTGAACTCCAAGAGACCTTATTGGTTTCTTACTGAACCTACGAATCGCACTGTCACACAAGTCGTGTGGAACGTCCCGCACCGGGCGTAACATCAAGTCAAGTCTCTCATCGTGGCTTCCAGCCGCAGTCAGACTCTGTTCAAAGAAGAACTCATGAACGAAGAGACGAGAATAATCTTTCACAGCAAACACTTGGCTCTGCCGCCTGGAAAGATTTTGAGTCCGAGTTTGGATACTACGTCTATCACGACGGAAGATACCAACCGGTAGAATACGACGACGAAAAGAGGGTTTGGTACCGTATCCGATATTCGGATAGCCGACACTCTTGGGTCACTACAGGACCCGCCCCACCTGAATTTGGATTAGGACCGTGGAGAGAAAATCCCCCGGCCATTGTCACGGACTCTGAACCAGAAGAGTACGTAGAAGAACACAGCGAAGAAGCACTGGTATTAGCGTCGACTACAACCCCAGTTGCACCAGCAGTTGTCACGATCAGAGCCCCTGCTTTGACAACTCCTCAGATATCCACACAGTCCACCAGTACCGCCACCCCATCTACACAAAAAATGTCCACCATCGCTGCCCAGCTCCCAGACCCAGCCCCTCCCCCCCGCCACCTCCACCAATGATGATGCCACCAAACATACCCCCGCCCTCTGGGCGATTGTCAGGAGTACTACCCCAAACGTTCACTGGGGACCGCTCCCAGAGCAAGAAATTCATGTTGGAGTTTACAACGTTTAAAAACTTCAACCACGACGTCCCCCAGATCATCAACCCATTTCAACGCGCCAACCTCTTTCTTTCTCTGATACGAGGGGATGCCGTAGATGACTGGACCATGGAACAGCTGGAATGGCTGAATGAAGAAGTTGAAGGTGGTCGTCGTACCACTAGCGAAGGTCTTTGGGAAACTGTGGCCCAGAGATTCAAAGATGCATTCACGGACGGGCAGGCCAAGCAGAAGGCCGCCCGGGAGTTAAAGTCTCTCAAGATGGAAAAGGGGGAGTTGGATGCCTATGTGGCAAGATTCAGAAACCTGGCCAACAGGGCTGGGTACGACACAGATGAAGAGGCGACACTGGACCTCTTTTCGCAGGGACTGCCTAACCCCTGGTCAAAAATATTATCCAGTTCCACCACCCCCAGGACTGGGATCAATGGGTTGACGCCGCCCGACGACAGCAACAAGACTATCTCGACTTCCAAACACGCTTTGGAGTCGACACAAAGAAAGGAAAGACCCGGGACCAGTGGAAGGCGGCATTCGGAGTCAAACCCGCCCATGCCTCCCAGAGGGATCCAAATGCGATGGACACCTCGGCTGACAGAACCAGGGCACGGGTCGCGCTTACAGAAGACGAAAGACAGACGTTGATGAAAGAAGGAAGGTGCTTCCGCTGCAAAGCATTGGGTCATATGTCTAGGGAGTGCCCAAGGAAAGGAGTACGAGTAGCGGAAGCAACGGTCTCACCCATCCGTAACAACCCACGACTGTCGACAAAAAGACATCAACGAAAGAAGAAAAAGCACAGGAAATATGGGCCAACATGATGAAAGAAAGTGAGGAAGTGCGAGCCATCTTGGTAGAGAAGGCTTTCGCCAAAAAGGATTTTTAACTGGCTCTACCCCGTCGGCCTGGGCACGAGCATTACATGTAACCTCTGTGTACACTAGTCGCTTCAAATCACTGAAAATACCAGTACATTTCGAGACTACACAGAGGACGGCCGACCGTGACATCCTGATAGACTCAGGTGCCACTGATAACTTCATTAGCCCGCGGATGGGAGAACCATGGGCTTGGGGATGCTGGAACTCCCCCAGGAAAAGAACATTTGGAATATAGATGGAACGGCTAATAGAGCCGGAAGAATTACCCACTACACCGACCTCAATGTCCAAGTAGGGAGAGGACAAAAGCGATTCGATTCCTTGTCACCAATCTAGGAAACGAAGATTTAGTCCTAGGGTACCCATGGCTGGCAGCATTCGAACCAAAGATCAATTGGAGTGACGCGACCATGGACAAGGAATTTTACCCTGTTCTCATTACATCATTAGGGTACGATTACGCCGTCCGACACGCGAGGACAGCAGAAGAAGACGTTGGTCATTGTTATGCTACAAAGGCATCAGAGCTTGCCCAGAAGGCTGCAGAGGGGCGTACTGAAAAGACTTTTGAAGAGGTAGTGCCGGAGGCTACCACCGGCACTGGAAGTATTCTCAGAAGAAGAGTCACAACGCTTTCCACCTGCGCGACCTTGGGATCATGCTATCGACTTCACACCTGATACCCCATCCGCCATCGATTGCAAAATTTACCCATTATCCCAGACAGAGCAGCGGCACTCACAACGTTCCTCGAAGAGCACCTTGCAAAAGGGTACATTCGTCCATCGAAGTCACCATACGCATCACCCTTCTTCTTCATTAAGAAGAAAGATGGTAAACTTCGACCTGTTCAGGATTACCGACGGATAAATGCTCATACCATAAAGAATGCCTACCCCTTCCTCTCATCTCCGAACTCATTGATACCATGCGTGACAAGTCCCTCTTCTCCAAGATGGACGTCCGATGGGGATACAACAATATCAGAATTAAGGAAGGAGACCAATGTAAAGCCGCATTCAAGACCAACCAGGGACTTTTCGAACCAAACGTCATGTTTTTTGGCCTCACCAACTCCCCTGCCACCTTTCAGTCTATGATGAACCACATCTTTCGCGACCTTATCCTCACAAGCGAAGTGGTGGTGTACATGGATGATATCCTTGTAGCTACAACAGACGACTTGACCCACCACCGAGAGCGGGTTCACCAGGTATTGGAAATTCTGCACGAACACGACCTATATCTCAAACCAGCCAAGTGTTCATTTGAACAACCAGTATAGAGTACTTGGGAGTCATCCTGGAGGAAGGACGTGTCCGGATGGACCCAGTAAAGGTGCAAGGAGTCCGGGAGTGGCCCACTCCCACATGTATCAAGGACGTGCGGTCATTCATCGGGTTCTGCAATTTCTACCGACGATTTGTACGAGGCTTCTCAGGCATTGCCCAACCGTTAAATGGATTGTTGAAGAAGGATGTACCCTGGCACTGGGGAGCCGAACAGCAGCGAGCTTTCGAACAGATCCGAGACATCGTGAGCTCAGAACCCGTCCTCCTGCAACCAGACCTAGGAGAACCTTTCGAACTCGAAGTTGACGCATCACACTTTGCGAACGGAGCAGTACTGAATCAAGAGATGCGACGGGACTGCTTCATCCGGTTGCCTTTTATTCAGAGACATTCTCACCGGCGGAACGAAATTATGACATTTGGGACAGAGAACTGCTCGCCATAGTAAAGGCGTTACGACATTGGCGACCATACCTAGCTGGGACTCCCCATAAAACCATTATTCACACCGACCACTCCAACCTGCTATATTGGAAGGAACCCCATAAGATCAGTCGACGGGTTGCTCGTGAAGTCCTGGAGCTGGAAGAGTACAATTTCGTGTTAAACACATTGCAGGAAGTCGTAACGCACGGGCAGACGCCCTGTCACGACGGCCTGACTTGAACAATGGAGGAGAGGACAACAACGATGTCACAGTCCTCCCCGAAGAAGTCTTTGCGAGAACTGCCATCGTGAGCCTCCACGATATGGATTTATGGGCCCAAGTGTCACAGAACATGAATCAGCAGTTATGTCGATCATGGGCCGATGCACACAACCTGAAGAAGATTGACGGCCTTTGGTGGAAGGACGGAGATCGGCTCGTTGTCACCGGTGGCGACAACATTAAGAGGGGGGTGATCCATTTTCACCATGACCTTCCCTCTGCAGGCCACCCTGGCATCGCTAACACGTACGCCTTGGCCAAGCGAGATTACTGGTGGCCAAATATGAAGAAGGATGTAGAAGAATATGTGAAAGGATGCGCAGACTGCCAAGCCAACAAAGTAAACACACACCCGCACCACCAGCACTATTCCCAATTACGCCGACAGCCTCACTACCATTCCAGACCATTGCAATGGACTTCATAGTCAAACTCCCCATCTCCAGAGGATTTGACTCCATCTTGACCATCACAGACCATGATTGCTCTAAAGCGGCACTGTTCATACCCTGCAATGAGTCCGTCACAGCGGAAGGAGTAGCCAAGCTCTACCTGGATCATGCCTACAGACACTATGGTCTCCCAGAAAAGATCATCTCTGACCGTGACCCACGTTTCACCTCCGCATTTGCCAGGGCGCTCTGTAAAACCTTAGACATCACCCAAAATATCTCGACTGCCTACCATCCACAAACTGATGGACAGTCAGAGAGAACAAACCAATGGCTAGAACAGTACCTTCGGTTCTGGTGCAATGGACGACAGGATGATTGGGCTGACTGGCTGGCAATGGCAGAGTTTGCACATAACTCATGGCCCAACGGGACTACTAAAACTCCTCCATTCTCACTTATCATGGGATGGACGCCACGGACCAATTGGACCAAGAAACCCACGAATGTCCCTTCGGCTGCGCAGCGTATCAGCCAATGGGAAGAGATCAGGAAATCGGCCAATGAGAACCTGCTAAAGGCGCAAAAGACCCTGTCTGAAAGACCATCGAAGTTCACACCTTATGGACCAATGACCTTGTCTGGCTAGACGGAAAGAATATCCATACGTCACACCCAACGCCAAGCTGGCTCCCCGAGTCACGGGCCCTTCACGATAACAAGGAAGCTGTCAGATGTATCATATGAACTCAGACTCCTGCCCACATGGAAGATCCATCCCGTCTTCCATGCTCGGCTTCTGACGCCTTACAAAGAAACGTCCCTGCATGGGGAAAACTTCCCAAGACCCCCTCCTGACTTAGTCGATGGAGAAGCGGAGTGGGAAGTGGAGCAAATTCTAGACTCCTCACGTAAAGGCCGAGGGCGCAAACTGCATTACCTAGTCAAGTGGAAAGGATTCCCAGACTCTGACAGCTCGTGGGAGCCCGCCGGAAATATCTTTGCCCCGGTCCTTATCTCGGAGTTCCATGCCCGACATCCTGAAGCGCCCAAGGACAGTTAAAAGGGACGGCTCATACCCCAAGCAAAAGTCCCCAGTACATGCTCTCACAGCAACGTCCTACTACCATACAGTCTATCATGTCCTTCATCGCCGCCAACGCTGCCATCGACGCCTTCACCGCCACCACCGTAGTTGTCGAGAACTTCCCCTCTGCCCATCCCTCCACACGCCCTTCTTCCCCCATCGACTATGAAGCTGCCGAGGCTCGAGTCAAGAACCAGTCCCCCAACCCCAACGATGATTTCAATCACTGTGAAGAACCGCACCCAAATGACCTGGTGGGTATGGAATCGGACGACGAAGTCCCGGAGTTCCCGTTCATCGTTAACAATCCCAACTCCTCCATGTACTACCCACTGGAGATCACCATGGGCGATGGGACTGTCGCAGTCGCCAAGTATATCTTCTACACCAACGGAGGGATGGACGTCGCCGGATGCATGAAGAAGGACGGTCCGGTTTATGGAGCTCCGGTTTATCTGGAGGAAAGGTATACAGGTCGTCTGCATCATACGATGACCGATGAGCAGCTGGGGCACTTGGCTGCCAAAGATTCCCGGGCCTTCGCCATCGACGAGGTACTGAGTGACATGCGACTTCCGCGCCTTAAAGCCGAGGTAATGAGGCTGTGGAAGAATCTGACCCTGCGCAACACACTCAATCGACAGTACAAAGAACACGCCAAGATGATGGCTCGGTTGACCAATGGAATGTTCCAGATCGAGCAGGAGCTAGTGGAGATCCGAAGAGGTTGGAGAAGGGGGACGCCTATCAGACGATCGCTGAAAGGTACGCTGACACCTATGCCCGACCCCTTCCACCACGATCATTGGGGGCAGCCCGGTGTTACTGCCAAACCGGTTCGAGATGCCACGTATGCATGAGAATCCCCGTGGGGAGACGTGCTGGCGGTGCGACAGCAAGTATCACATCAGCTGGAACTGTCCCCTTAATCGCAAGTGGTGCCAGCACTGTCGTAGCAACCTGCATTGGAGCAGGTTCTGTATCTTCCGCTGAGTGGGAGTCGCCCCGACGATTAGCAACCCGTCTGGGTGGTGCGGTAAGTGCCTACGTCACAATTCGGGACACTGAGAGCTGGATTGTCCCGTCCACGATCTGTGCCGTCTTTGCGGGCGACGTGGCCCTTACGGGTTCCTCCGCACTCATCAGTGTCCCCAAGACGAGGACAAGGAGAACTACGCCATGGATGATCGTAATGTAGCCGACGACTATTTAGAGCTGGTACAGGATGATGACGGTATGAGTCGTTTCTAGCCGGGTCTGCTAGAACCAGAAGAGGGGGTGATGTTACAATCCCTGCCGAGCAACCCCGTTTTCTTTACCCTTCCCAACGACGACCCCTCTCTACCACCCACCCTACATTTCATGATCACGTCCCCGTCCTGGGACCCATCACGTGCTCTCCTACCATCCCCGTGACCTCCGTTGTACTTGTTGACTTACTGTATGCCTATGTTTGCCCTTATCGTTATCTCGTATCTCTTTATCTTTATGACCGGACACTTACTTAATACCCTATCAGAAGCCAGGCTCTACGCCCTCCGCTTTCGTATATTTGGGCCCACCTGACCTTGTTATCCTTATCTCGTAGACGCCCATTTACTTACGTATATAAGTCCGCTGTATCTACCTTGTAGACTTCAGACTTGACTTATTGAATACATCGGTGCTTGTCTTCTGGACATCCCTTTGACTCTCTAAACTCAGTGTCCCAGGTGCTTCTGGTACCTTTCCATTCAACATTGTCTTAGGGACGTGCCCCTTTGACTTTGACTCGTCCCACTTGAACTCCAAGAGACCTTATTGGTTTCTTAACTGAACCTACGAATCGCACTGTCACACAAGTCGTGTGGAACGTCCCGCACCAGGCGTAACACTCCTTCTGCTTGGAGGAGGGCAAGCAATTCAGACCCCAGTTGCAGCATGTGTTGGATGTGAAGAGCACTCTCAAAGAGAATGGGATGGAGATCTCTGATCTCCAGATGAGCTTTATTTTGCTCCAATCCCTGCCTCCATCCTACTCCACCATTGCTGGCTCAATCCTGGTGTCAGGTCCCCCTGACCGCCTTTCCCCTCAGGACCTTGTACAAAGGTTCCTAAATGAGGAAAGCCGACTAGCCAGCCCTGCAGGAAGTGGTGTTGGGGCTGCCCTTAACAAGGCAGCCCATGTCAACAAAAACAAAAACAAAAAAGTAACTTTCATGCCACAACCTGCAGGTGCATCATCGTCCAATGATGTCACCTGCTTCTATTGCCAGAAGCCAGGCCACAAGGCTAATGAATGTCGGCAAAGGAAACAGGACAGAGCCAATGCTGATGCAGGCAAAAAGGGCAACAAGAGGAAGGGGCAAGGCCCCAGTGTACAAAATAACTCCACACAAATAGCTACCATAGTTAATGGTAGTGGCAGAATACAGGAGGTGCATGAGACACCTCACATTTCACTTTATGTTTTGACTGAAGAAACGCAAGAAGTCAATGATGGCAGCAATCCTTGGATGATGGACAGCGGAGCCACCACTCACTTTACACCATACTTAGATGATTTCTCTGAGTATTTCCCTCACAAGGGACATCAGGTGACAATTGGTGATGGGTCCATAGTCCAAGTTGAAGGAACAGGCAAAGTCATACTCAAAACTTGTAACAATTATGAGTTAGAGTTAAATAATGTCTTTTATATGCCTGGCAGTGAAAGAATACTGTCGACAAGCTGCATCACAGACAAAGGCAGCTCAGTGGAATTCACTCCATCTGAAGTCAAAATAAAGTACAATGATGCAATTATAGCGGAAGGTGTCAAGGCTATGGGACTCTATTGGGTCTTTGGGAAAACAATGCAGAATTTAAATACTGCTTCCCACAAATCTGCATCAAGTAGCCTTGAAACCTGGCATTTGTGTTACGAACCCTGTCTCTTCCCGTCTTTTTCTTTCTACCCAACGACAACCCCTCCCTGCCACCTACTCTTCACTATCAGATCACGTCTCCATCGTGGGATCCATCACATGCCTTGCTCCCCTCCCCGTGACTGCCTTTGTCTTTGTTTGCATTACTGTACTTATGTTTAACCTGCCATTGCTTATCTCTTATCTCTTATCTCTATGACCGGACACTTACTTAATTCCCTGTCAGAAGCGCAGCTTTATGCCCTCTGCTTTCGTATATTTGGGTCCACATGATTCCGCGTTATCTTATCTGTAGACACCCACTCAATTATGTATATAAGTCCACTGTAACTACCTTGTAGACCTCAGACTCAACTTATTGAATACATTGGTGTTTGTCTTCTGGACTTCCCTTTGATCCTTGAGCTCAGTTGTCTTGGTGCTTCTGGCATCACTCTGCTTAACATCGTCTTAGAGTACAGCCTCTTTGACTTTGACTCACCACCTCTAAAAACTCCAAGGGACCCTATTGGTTCCTTATCTGAACCCGCACAGTACGCTGTCACACAAGTTGTGTGGAATGTCCCGCACCAGACGTAACAATTTGCGCATGGGTCATATGTCAAAAGAGGCCCTCAAAAGACATGCTCCTAAGGCTGTAAAAGGCCTTAGCATAGACAATAGCCAAGTGGAAGACAAGCCATGTTATGGCTGTGAAATGGGAAAATCACACTGTCTTCCATTCCCTCCCTCTCAAAAGAGAGCCTCAGCACCCTTGGAGGTCATTCATAGTGACCTAGTCAGTCCCTTACAATGCACCTCAATTCAAGGGAACCTATACTTCGCCACTTTCATAGACGACTTTAGCAGGACAGTTTTAGTTGTTGCTATGAAAGCTAAAAGTGACTTTGCATCAGTCTTCTGTAATATTAAGGCATTCCTGGAAAATAAAACAGACAGGAAAATAAAGACCTTACACACAGACCGAGGTGGCGAATTTGTCAATAGGGAGCTGAAGTCAATACTTGAGCAGGCTGGCATAGAGCATAAATTGACAATGCCATATTCCCCACAACAGAATGGAAGGGCTGAAAGGTTCAACAGAACCATTATGGAAAAGGCTACCAGTATGCTGCATCATGCTGGCCTTTCCCTTGGGTTCTGGGAATGTGCAGTGCGTACAGCCTGTGGAACAGGCATGTGCGCAGCATACTGACTGTGGTGTTAGCGGGTTAAGCTAGACAAAGAAAGTTACTTCAGAGGTTAGAAGAACTCTATATTACTATACTACTGACCTAGACAAAGAAAGTTCTATGTAAAGAACGTTAGTCTAATAGTTAAGTAGATAGTATAGAAAGCACTTACACTTCAGAGGTTAGAAGAACTCTGAAGTGGAAGAGACGAAACAGACACCCTTATATACTATCCAAGGGATGGTCTGTGCACTGGGAATAAGTCCACAAGTGCCGGACAAGGTCCAAACAATAAACATGAGGGAGAAAGGCCATTGGCCACTACAGAAATCACATGTTACATGGTGCATCAGTCAGCTACTGCGGAATGTGAGAAAGAAAGTAATAAAGATATAGTAAAAGTCCGAAACTCCGGTATCTAATCTAATCTACAAAGTAGCTAATCTAATCACCTGATGCCTGAAGCATCACCAAACATCTTCTGTGTTCAACATCCCTCCATGCTGAAGGCATCTGGTCATGGATGGGAAATGAGTTGGATGAGCACACTGCCATCACAATTAAATGAGCATATTGCCAGCCAGAGATCCAACTTCTCTAACTCTTTTGAGTGCGAGAGAGGCATGGTGTTCAGAGGCATATCGCTGTAGATTCGCTTATGCAAACTGAAACCATACACACCTCTTGCATCACTCTCGAAGTTGAGAGTTTTTCTCATGGTGGGAAAGTGAAACTGGTATACAAGGTCTCCAGATTCCAGCTCTCTCATTCCAGCATAAGTCCAAGTCCATTTACCATGGTTTCAAACAATGCTCTTGGTAGAGGCTTAGTGAAGCCATCTGCCAGCATCTCACCTGTGGGGGTACGCACTAACTCAATTATGTGCGATTCAATGTACCCCTAATGGCATGGTACTTGATGGGAATATGCTTTGACCGCCTTCCTGTGACGGGTTTAACGCCAAATCCACGGCACCCTTGTTGTCACAGTGGAGTAGTATAGGGGAGGATACCTCATACCCTAATTCCTCCATAAAAGTCCTATACCACGCTGCCTGATTTGCAGCCTCAGAGAGGCTCATATACTCAGCTTCAGTGGTGGACTGTGCTACTGTTTTCTGTTTTCTGGAACACCAAGAAATGGCACCATTTGCCAAGAAAAACACGTAGCCTGAGGTAGAGCGGCAGTCCTCTTGATCTCCCCATGAGGAATCTGCAAAGCCATGAAGGCCACTCTCCCCATTCCCTCCAGAATACCGCAACTTGTAGTCTTTTGTACTATTAAGATACTTTAAGACATATTTTGCAAGTCGCATGTGATCTTGAGAGGGGTTGGAAGCGTATTGACTAAGGCGCGCCACAGCAAAACTGATATCAGGTCTGCTTCCAATCTGCACCCATAGCAGAGACCCCATCAGCTGTTGGTACTTCTTTATTTCAGAAGTAGATGCTTGGCCTTCAAATTTGACCAGATGAACATCAGCGCCAGAGGGAAGAGGAGTATATACTCGGTTGGAATCCCTCATCCCAAACTTCTCAATAATAGATAAAACGTAGGCTGCTTGGTCAATCTCCAGTGTCTTGTTAGGACGATCCCTGGTGATGTTAACTCCAAGGTACGACTGGATTTCTCCCAAGTCAGTCATCTCATATCGATTAGATAGAGCTGACTTCAGCCACGTTATCTTATCATTGGAAGATCCAAGTATAGTAATGTCATCTACATAGAGAATGACATAAAGTGAATCATCCTCCTCTTTTGATGATACACGTATACTCCTGCATCAGAGTACGTCCAAGTGAAGCCTAGTTCATTAAGAACTCCATGGAACTGTAGATTCCATGCTCGGGAGGCTTGTTTGAGGCCATATAATGCTTTTTGTAGCCTACAAACTTTGGACTCTTGACCAGCAATGACGAAACCAGCAGGTTGCTCCATATAAATTTCTTCATCCAGGTCGCCATGAAGGAATGCCGATTTGACATCCATTTGGTGGATTTCCCAATCCTCTAGTGTAGCTAGCGCTAGTAATAGTCTCAATGACTCAAATCTGGCGACTGGAGAGAATGTTTCGTCGAAGTCCACCCCTTCTACTTGGGTGAAACCTTTTGCCACGAGCCTAGCACGAAACCGTCCATCTGGTTTCAGCTTAAAAACCCATTTTGACTTGACAGCCTTTCTTCCTTTAGGAAGATCTTCAAGGCGCCACACACTAAGTTTATCTAAGGCATCAATTTCATATTTACATGCCTCAAGCCATTCACTGGCATTGTCAGACTGCATTGCCTCCTGAAAAGTCAGGGGATCTCTATAAGAGACACCTGCGGCATTTAGCAATTCCATGTGCCCAAGTCTGGAAGAACCCTGTACGAACTCAGCATTATCCTCATTATAAAATCGAGGATTCATGCGACGTGAACGTTTGGGACGGGCAGTATCAAGATCTAGATCTTCCTGCACAGCCCTGTCACGTTGCTGAGATCGTGGACTTTCCCTAGTAAAGACTGGTTGGGAAATCTTGCCAACATTCTTCTTAGACTGTCTTTTGGCATGGGTTCTCTGAGGGAGTTCAGAGGGTTCCATAATTTGGGATGGTGGTGTCTGATAGATAGTTTGATCGTGTGTGTCAAGCTCATTTTCAGGTGTGGTAGGCTCAGGATTTATTGAGGAGGTTCCACTACCTCCTGTTCCTCAACCTCAGCGTCCTTGTCTTCAGGAGCCTGAGGAACTGTGGCTATTGCTGGTTGAGGCTGGACAGGCCTCTCAACTTCTAAACAAAAGGCGTAACTTTTTCCTTTTGTTTCCCTTGCTGTCCCTGGCAAGGTTGGATGGGAAGGACCCTTCATCAAATGTCACATCTCTGACAATACGAAGGATCGAGTATGCATGTCCCAAAGAAGATATCCTTTAGAATGGGGTGCATACCCGACAAAGACTGTCTCCCTGGCTTTCTGATCCAGTTTACGTCTTTTGTCCTCTGGGACAGTGTAATAGGCTAACAGCCAAAGATTTAAAGTAAGAAACATCTGGAATGTCCCCATCCAGAAGTTCAAGCGGTGTCCTCCACTTATTAGAGCGGATTGGCTTCTATTGTATATGTGACAGGCTGTTCGCACTGCACATTCCCAGAAACCAAGGGAAAGACCAGCATGATGCAGCATACTGGTGGCCTTTTCCATAATGGTTCTGTTGAACCTTTCAGCCCTTCCGTTCTGTTGTGGGGAATATGGCATTGTCAATTTATGCTCTATGCCAGCCTGCTCAAGTATGGACTTCAGCTCCCTATTGACAAATTCGCCACCTCGGTCTGTGTGTAAGGTCTTTATTTTCTTGTCTGTTTTATTTTCCAAGAATGCCTTAATGTTACAGAAGACCGATGTAAAATCACTTTTTGCTTTCATAGCAACAACTAGGCAGTTCTGCTAAAGTTGTCTATGAAAGTGGCGAAGTATAGGTTCCCTTGAATTGAAGTACATTGCAGAGGACCAACTAGGTCACTATGAATGACTTCCAAGGGTGCTGAAGCTCTCTTTTGAGAGGGAGGGAATGGAAGACGGTGTGATTTTCCCATTTCACAGCCATAACACGGCTTGTCTTCCACTTGGCTATTATCAATACTAAGGCCTTTTACAGCCTTAGGAGCATATCTTTTGAGGGCCTCTTTTGACATATGACCCATGTGCAAATGCCAGGTATCAAGGCTACTTGATGCAGATTTGTGGGAAGCAGTATTAAGATTCTGCATAGTTTTCCCAAAGACCCAATAGAGTCCCATAGCCTTGACACCTTCCGCTATAATTGCATTATTGTACTTTATTTTGACCTCAGATGGAGAGAACTCCACTGAACCGCCTTTGTCTGTGATGCAGCTTGTCGACAGTATTCTTTCACTGCCAGGCATGTAAAAGACATTATTTAACTCTAACTCATAATTATTTCGAGTTTTGAGTATGACTTTGCCTGTTCCTTCGACTTGGACTACGGATCCATCACCAATTGTCACCGAGTGCCCTTGTGAGGGTAATACTCAGAGAAATCTTCTAGATGTGGTGTGAAATGAGTGGTGGCTCCGCTGTCCATCATCCAAGGATTGCTGCCATCATCGACTTCTTGCGTATGTTCGGTCATCATATAAAGTGAAATGCGAGGTGTCTCATGCACCTCCTGTATTCTGCCACTACCATTAACTATAGTAGCTACTTGTGTGGAGTTATTATGTACACTGGGGCCTTGCCCCTTCCTCTTGTTGCCCTTTTTGCCTGCATCAGCATTGGCTCTGTCCTGTTTCCTTTGCCGACATTCATTGCCTTGTGGCCGGCTTCTGGCAATAGAAGCAGGTGACATCATTGGACGATGATGCACCTGCAGGAGGTGGCGTGAAAGATACTTGTTTTTTATTTTTTTTTTGTTGACATGGGCTGCCTTGTTAAGGGCAGCCCCAACACCACTTCCTGCGGGGCCGGCAGTCGGCTTTCCTCATTTAGGAACCTTTGTACAAGGTCCTGAGGGGAAAGGCGGTCAGGAGGACCTGACGCCAGGATAGAGCCAGCAATGGCTGAGTAGGATGGAGGTAGGGATTGGAGCAATATAAAGCTCATCTGGAGATCAGAGATCTCCATCCCATTTTCCTTGAGGGTACTCCTCACATCCAACACACGCTGCAACTGGGGTCTGAATTGCTTTCCTTCTTCCAAGCGGAAGGAGGATACAGAACACCACAAGTTGTAGGTGGCCATGCTACCTACTGAGCCGTAGAGCGATTCCAAACGCTCATACTTGGCATTGACAGAAGGATAAGTTCTGTCAGAGGCAATTTGGGAGTATGTTTCCGGTGATGTGACCATCACCAGAACTCCCATGAGGACTTCCTCCACCCTATTCCATTCCTGGTACATAGGCTCAGACCAAAGCGCAAAACGCTTGGCATATTCGTCATCCTTTTCTCCATCCTCTGGCTTGGGAGCATTAAGGAATTCGGGGCATCATGCGTGATGTGCCTCTTCATTCCATTGATCCTCAGCAGGGCTGTGAACGACACAGACCACTGCTGCCAGTTGGAGCCATCAAGTTTGTCAAACTTGAAAGTAGGGGGGAAGACGATGGAAGACATTGAGATGATTTAAAAAAGGTTGATCCTGGTTCCAAGGAGCGGTTAGAACCAGTTGTCCAGGTCTCATTGAAGAGGGCCCGTCCATTCTGTGGCGCTATGCTTCAGAACTTAAAAAAGTCCTGCCTCTGATGTGCGACTTCTAAGTAGTATAGTAGCCTGTCTATCGCCATCTACAACAAGTCCTAAGCCCACATCAGGGGGACATTGTGTAAATAGATGGGGAGTCATGTCATGGAGGAGCCAACCGCAAGTTCCACTAGAGACAAAGGGTATAGAGCCCTTCCTCTAGTGCTGGTGGTGGAGTCCATGATTAAGCCCTAGATGATTGGGGCCATGACTATAGTAGACTATTAGGTTTCCTCTGGTTGGGGCGAACCCCCAATGAAAGCAGCAGGTACTTCTGCCCAGAGACAAAACCCTCTAGCTACTGTGTAAATACTATAGTAGTTCAAGCCTACTTGTATCGAGCCCAAGCGTCATGGGAGTGACTACCCATGCCTTGTTCTAGACCCTAAACTCTACCTGCAGGTCGCTAAACCTGGCTTACGGATCGAGCCAAGCATTGACTGAACCTATAGCCCCAAGCCTTCTGGGCAAGTGGCCTACTAAGACTATCTATGGGACGAAGACCCAGCTACAACTATGAATACTATTTACTTAGAGCGCACATGAGGAACTCAAGGTGTTTCACCCGCTTAGGGTCCCTCGTCACCTCTTGCAAGAATCCCCTGAGGGACTAGCCAGACAGATCAAGGTGGGCACATAAAGCGCACCACCTTGTGGACAGTTAAGGGCAAGAGAAAAAAGAGATTGAAGCTCACTGTGACGGTGATTGGGAAAGAGTAGTCTTGAAGCAGTGAGCTTGAAGAAGTTGTTGGACTGATCAAAAAGAAAAACACAGATCAGTTAAGCGTGCTCAGGGCCCATAACCTGTGGAACAGGCATGTGCGCAGCATACTGACTGTGGTGTTAGCGGGTTAAGCTAGACAAAGAAAGTTACTTCAGAGGTTAGAAGAACTCTATATTACTATACTACTGACCTAGACAAAGAAAGTTCTATGTAAAGAACGTTAGTCTAATAGTTAAGTAGATAGTATAGAAAGCACTTACACTTCAGAGGTTAGAAGAACTCTGAAGTGGAAGAGACGAAACAGACACCCTTATATACTATCCAAGGGATGGTCTGTGCACTGGGAATAAGTCCACAAGTGCCGGACAAGGTCCAAACAATAAACATGAGGGAGAAAGGCCATTGGCCACTACAGAAATCACATGTTACATGGTGCATCAGTCAGCTACTGCGGAATGTGAGAAAGAAAGTAATAAAGATATAGTAAAAGTCCGAAACTCCGGTATCTAATCTAATCTACAAAGTAGCTAATCTAATCACCTGATGCCTGAAGCATCACCGAACATCTTCTGTGTTCAACACAGCCTGTCACATATACAATAGAACGCCCATCTGCTCTAACAAGTGGAGGACACCACTTGAGCTTCTGGATGGGGACATTCCAGATGTCTCTTACTTTAAAATATTTGGCTGTTTAGCCTATTACACTGTCCCAGAGGATAAAAGATGTAAACTGGATCATAAAGCCAGAGAGACAGTCTTTGTCAGGTATGCACCCCACTCTAAAGGATATCTTCTTTGGGACATGCATACTCGATCCTTCATATTGTCAAGAGATGTGACATTTGATGAAGGATCCTACCCATCCAACCTTGCTAAGGACAGTAAAGGAAAGCAAAAGGAAAAAGTTACACCTTTTGTGTTAGAAGCAGAGAGGCCTGTCCAGCCTCAACCAGCAATAGCCACAGTTCCTCAGGCTCCTGAAGACAAGGACGCCAAGGTTGAGGAACAGGAGGTAGTGGAACCTGTTGAACACAGAAGATGTTCGGTGATGCTTCAGGCATCAGGTGATTAGATTAGCTACTTTGTAGATTAGATTAGATACCGGAGTTTCGGACTTTTACATTATCATTATTACTTTCTTTCTCACATTCCGCAGTAGCTGACTGATACACCATGTAACATGTGATTTCTGTATTGGCCAATGGCCTTATTCTCTCTTGTTTGTTGTTTGGACTTTGTCCGGCACTTGTGGACTTATTCCCAGTGCACAGACCACCTCTTAGATTGTATATAAGGGTGTCTGTTTCATCTCTTACACTTCAGAGTTTCTTCTACCTCTGAAGTGTAAGTCGTCCTCTCTACTATCTTCATTACCTCTAGACTAACTCTGTATATAGAACTTGTCTTTCTAGGTATGTAGTATAGTACAATAGAGTTTCTTCTACCTCTGAAGTAACTTGTCTTTCTAGCCTAACCCGCTAACCTTACAGTCAGTATGCTGTGCCTCATGCCTGTTTCACAGAACCTCCTCAAGTAAATCCTGAGCCTACCACACCCAAAAATGAGACACATGATATAACAATCTATCAGACGCCTCCATCCCAGATCATGGAACCATCAGAACTCCCTGAAAGAACCCGTGCCAAGAGACAATCTAAGAAGAAGAATGTCGGCAGACTTCCCCAACCAGTATTTACTAGGGAAAGTCCACGCTCTCAGCAGCGTGACAGAGCTGTGCAGGAAGATTTAGATCTTGATACTGCCCATCCCAAACGTTCACACCAATTAAATCCTCGATTTTATAATGAGGATAATGCTGAGTTCGTGCAGGGTTCTTCCAGACTTGGGCATATGGAGTTGCTAAATGCCGCAGGAGTCTCTTATAGAGATCCCCTGACTTTTCAGGAGGCAATGCAGTCTGACAACGCCAATGAATGGCTTGAGGCATGTAAATATGAAATTGATGCCTTAGATAAACTTAATGTGTGGCGCCTTGAAGATCTTCCAAAAGGAAGGAAGGCTGTCAAATCAAAATGGGTTTTTAAGCTGAAACCAGATGGACGGTTTCATGCTAGGCTTATGGCAAAAGGTTTCACCCAAATAGAAGGGGTGGACTTTGATGAAACTTTTTCCCTAGTTGCCAGATTTGAGTCACTGAGACTATTACTAGCACTAGCTACACTAGAGGATTGGGAAATCCACCAGATGGATGTCAAATTGGCATTCCTACATGGCGATCTGGATGAGGAAATATATATGGAGCAACCAGTTGGTTTCGTCATTGCTGGTCAAGAGTCCAAAGTTTGTAGGCTGCAAAAAGCATTATATGGCCTCAAACAAGCTTCCCAAGCATGGAATCTTCAATTCCACGCAGTTCTCAATGAACTGGGCTTCACTCGGATGTACTCTGATGCAGGAGTATACGTGTTTCATCAAAAGGAGGGGGATGATTCACTCTATGTCATTCTTTATGTAGATGACATCACTATACTTGGATCTTCCAATGATAAGATAACATGGCTGAAGTCTTCTCTATCTAAACACTATGAGATGACTGACTTGGGAGAAATCCAGTCATACCTTGGAGTTAATATCACCAGGGATCATCCTAACAAGACACTGGAGATTGACCAAGCAGCCTACATTTTATCTATTATTGAGAAGTTTGGGATGAGGGATTCCAACCAAGTATATACTCCTCTTCCCTCTGGCGCTGATGTTCATCTGGTCAAGTTTGATGGCCAGGCATCTACTTCTGAAATAAAGAAGTATCAACAGTTGATGGGGTCTCTGCTTTGGGTGCAGATTGGAAGCAGACCTGACATCAGTTTTGCTGTGGTGCGCCTTAGCCAATATGCTTCCAATCCCTCTCAAGATCATATGCGACTTGCAAAATATGTCTTAAAATATTTAAATAGTACAAAAGACTGCAAGTTGCAGTATTCTGGAGGGAATAGGGAGAGTGGCCTTCATGGCTTTGCAGATTCCTCATGGGGAGATCAGGAGGACTGCCACTCAACCTCAGGCTATGTTACGCCCAGTGCGGGACGTTCCACACGACTTGTGTGACAGTGCGATTCGTAGGTTCAGTTAAGAAACCAATAAGGTCTCTTGGAGTTCAAGTGGGACGAGTCAAAGTCAAAGGGGCACGTCCCTAAGACAATGTTGAATGGAAAGGTACCAGAAGCACCTGGGACACTGAGTTTAGAGAGTCAAAGGGATGTCCGGAAGACAAGCACCGATGTATTCAATAAGTCAAGTCTGAAGTCTACAAGGTAGATACAGCGGACTTATATACGTAAGTAAATGGGCGTCTACGAGATAAGGATAACAAGGTCAGGTGGGCCCAAATATACGAAAGCGGAGGGCGTAGAGCCTGGCTTCTGATAGGGTATTAAGTAAGTGTCCGGTCGTAAAGATAAAGAGATACGAGATAACGATAAGGGCAAACATAGGCATACAGTAAGTCAACAAGTACAACGGAGGTCACGGGGATGGTAGGAGAGCACGTGATGGGTCCCAGGACGGGGACGTGATCATGAAATGTAGGGTGGGTGGTAGAGAGGGGTCGTCGTTGGGAAGGGTAAAGAAAACGGGGTTGCTCGGCAGGGATTGTAACAAGGAGGACACAGAACACCACAAGTTGTAGGTGGCCATGCTACCTACTGAGCCATAGAGCGATTCCAAACACTCATACTTGGCATTGACAGAAGGGTAAGTTCTGTCAGAGGCAATCTGGGAGTATGTTTCTGGTGATGTGACCATCACCAGAACTCCCATGAGGACTTCTTCTACTCTATTCCACTCCACATACATTGGCTCCGACCAAAGTGTGAAGCATTTGGCATAATCTTCATCCTTTTCTCCATCCTCTGGCTTGGGAGGATTAAAGAATTCAGGGGCATCATGTGTGATGTGCCTCTTCTGTTACGAATAGTGTTTAAAAGTCCGGTCCATTGGACTGAAAAAAGACTGCAAACTGGACTGGACCGGACTGATGGCAACCGGACCACCAGTTGCAGTTGCCCCAATTTTTCACACATGCAGTCTGCAGTCCATCAACAATGATAGACTGCCTAAAAACCGGACTAGACCGGTATGGACCGGTCTGGACCGGTCTTTTTGGTGCCTTAAAGATAAGATAAGATAGAGCATTCTAATATAGATAACTACCATTGAAAACTGCACAGAATGCAGATAGTGATGGATGCATAAGGCTTAAGGCAATCAGAGACACTCAGAATTGTGCATAGAGCAAGTATATTACTATTACTACTATCCTACAAAGTTTCAGATCAGATCATGCATCTGATCTGAAGTGAGACAAGAATCAGTTACAGTGACTCAAAAATGTGATTCAATGTTTGGCACTCTCTGGTTATTTGTAAATTAATAACAAAGCTAGGCCAAACAGAGCCACGTGTTTGGTGTAGGCCTGGCAGATGTACATAATAGCTTTATACCAAAAAAGGAATGATGTAATTATGAGTGGTATTCATGGAGATATAGGCAATTTAATCTGATGCATCATTGAATCACCTTTTTGAGTCACTGCAACTGATTCTTGTCTCACTTCAGATCAGATGCAAGATCTGATCTGAAACTTTGTAGGATAGTAGTAATAGTAATATACTTGCTCTATGCACAATTCTGAGTGTCTCTGATTGCCTTAAGCCTTATGCATCCATCACTATCTGCATTCTGTGCAGTGTTTAATGGTAGTTATCTATATTAGAATGCTCTGTCTTTATCTAATCTAATCTTTCCTTGTAATAACCAGTCCATGATATATGACCAATATTCCTACAGTTTAGTTTATGTGGTTAACTTTAGCTTATCTCTTGTCTTGAAAGTGTCTGGGAACTGACCTCTGACCAGTTCGGACTGGTTCAGACCGGTTGTGAACTGGTTGCATGAAAACCGGTTGCAACCGGTTGTTGGACCGAAACCGGACTGGTATGGACCGGTCCTAAGCGGTCCAGTCTGCAGTTGCAGTATATTTGAGTTACTGTAGACCAGTTGCCAGTCCAGTCCACATGAAATATATTGAAAAAACCGGACTGGACCGGACTTTTAAACACTAGTTACGAACCCTGTCTCTTCCCATTTTCTTCTTCCTGCCCAGCGACGAACCCTCCCAGCCACCTACACTTCACTATATGATCACGTCTCCATCGTGGGACCTGTCACATGCCCTCCGTCCATCCCCGTGACTTACTTGTTTGCTCATGTTTACGTACCCTTATCGCTGCTTATCGCTTATCACCTTATCATACGACTGGACACTTACTTAATTCCCTATCAGTAGAAGCCAGGCTTTACGCCCTCCGCTTTCAGATATTTGGGCCCACTTGACTCCATGATTCCTTATCAACAGACGCCCACTTCCTTACATATATAAGCCACTGTAGCTTACACTGTAAAGCTCAGACTCAACTTATTGAATACATCGGTGCCTGTCTTCTGGACATCCCCCTTTGATCGCTTAATTCCTTCGTCTCAGTGCTTTTGGCACTTTCCATTCAACATCGTCTTAAGGAACAGCCCTTTTGACTTTGACTCATCTCACCCAGACTCCAAGAAGCCTTATTGGTTTCTTACTTGACTTCGTAAATCGAGCTGTCGCACAAGTCATGCAGAACGTCCTGCACTGGACGTAACATCAAGTTGAGTCTCTCATTGTGGCTTCCAGCCACAGTCAGACCCTCTTTAAAGAAGAACCCATCGAACGCAGGGACGAGCCTGACCTTTCACAACAAGTACTTGGCTCTGCCACCTGGAAGGACTTTGAGTCCGAGTTTGGATACTACATCTATCACGACAGAAGATACCAACCGGTAGAATACAATAATGAGAAAAGAGTTTGGTATCGTATCCGATACTCGGATAGCCAACACTCTTGGGTCACTACAGGACCCGCCCCACCTGAATTTGGATTAGGACCGTGGAGGGAGAATCCCCCGGCCATTATCACGGACTCTGAGCCAGAAGAGTACGTAGAAGAACACAGTGAAGAAGCACTGGTATTAGTGTCGACTACATCCCCAGTTGCACCCACAGTTGTCACATTCAGAGCCCCTGCTTTGACAACTCCCCAGATCTCTATACAATCCTCCGACACCGTTACCCCGTTTTATCAGAACATGTCCACCATCGCTGCCCAGCTTCCCGACCCGGCTCCTCCTCCTCCTCCCCCACCACCTGCCATGTTACCACCCAACATTCCCCCACCCTCAGGACAACTGTCAGGTGTACTACCACAGACATTCACAGGAGACTGATCGCAAAGCAAGAAGTTCATGTTGGAGTTCACAACATTCAAGAACTTCAATCATGACGTTCCCCAAATTATCAACCCCTTCCAGCATGCCAACCTTTTTCTATCACTGATTAGAGGGGAAGCTGTGGACGACTGGACAATGGAACAGCTGGAATGGCTGAATGAACAGATTGAGAGTGGTCGTCGTACCACTAGTGAAGGCCTCTGGGAAACCATCGCCCAGAAATTCAAGGATGCATTTACAGATGGGCAGGCCAAGCAGAAGGCTGCTCGAGAATTGAAAGCCCTAAAAATGGAGAAGGGGGAACTGGATGCCTATGTGGCAAAGTTCCGAAGTCTGGCCAATAGGGCTGGTTACGACACGGACGAGGAGGCAACACTGGACCTCTTCTCCCAGGGGTTACCCAACCCGCTGGTAAAGAATATCATCCAGTTCCACCACCCCGATGACTGGGATACCTGGGTCGATGCTGCTCGACGACAGCAGCAGGATTATCTTGACTTCCAAACGCGCTTTGGGGTTGACACGAAGAAGGGGAGGACTCGTGACCAGTGGAAAGCCGCCTTCAGGGTCAAACCCACACATACCTCTCAACGCGACCCAAACGCTATGGATACCTCGGCCGATAGAACCCGAGCTAGAGCCATGCTCACTGAAGATGAGCGACAGACATTGATGAAAGAGGGCAGGTGCTTTTGATGCAAAGCACAAGGACATATGTCGAGGGAATGTCCGAAGAAGGGGTCGCGAGCGGCCGAAGCTACAACCACCCCCATATGTAACAACCCGCCGACCGTTGAAAAGAAAGCACCAACGAAAGAAGACAAGGCGCAGGAAATATGGGCCAATATGATGAAGGAAAGCGAGGAAGTGCGAGCCATTTTAGTAGAAAAGGCATTCGCCAAAAAGGATTTTTGATCGGCTCAACCCCATCGGCCTGGGCACGAGCACTACATGTAACCTCTGTGTATACTAGTCGCTTCAAGTCTTTGAAAATACCAGTACATTTCGAGACTACACAGAGGACGGCCGATCGTGACATCCTGATTGACTCAGGAGCCACAGATAACTTTATTAGTCCACGGATGGCAAGGACCATGGGACTAGGGATGCTGGCACTCCCCCAGGAAAAGAATATCTGGAATATTGACGGGACTGCCAATCGAGCAGGAAAGATCACACATTACACCGATCTTAATGTCCAAGTAGGGGAGAGGACAAAAATCATCCGCTTCCTAGTTACCAATCTAGGCGAAGAAGATTTGGTTTTGGGATATCCCTGGCTTGCTGCCTTTGAACCAAGGATCAATTGGAGTGATGCGACTATGGATAAAGACTTCTATCCTGTTCTCATCACGTCGATAGGATATGACTACGCTGTTCGACATTCAGCAGTATGCAGGATGGAGGAAAAGAATGAAGACCCAGGTTATTGTTTCGCTACCAAGGCATCAGAACTCGCACAGAAGGCAGTGGAGGGACGTACAGAAAAGACTTTTGAAGAGGTAGTGCCACGAGAATATCATCGACATTGGAAAGTCTTCTCTGAGGAGGAATCTCAACGTTTCCCACCTGTATGACCATGGGATCACGCCATTGACTTCGTACCTGACACCCCATTGGCGATTGACTGTAAAATCTATCCATTGTCACAGGCGGAACAAACGGCGCTCACAGCATTCCTCGAGGAACATCTTGCAAAGGGGTACATTCATCCATCGAAATCACCATACGCGTCGCCATTCTTCTTCATCAAGAAGAAAGATGGCAAACTTCGACCAGTTCAGGACTACTGACGGATAAACACCTATACTGTAAAGAACGCCTACCCCTTGCCGCTCATCTCGGAACTCATCGACACTATGAGGGATAAATCCCTGTTCTCTAAAATGGATGTCCACTGGGGTTATAACAATATTTGGATTAAGGAAGGAGACCAGTGTAAAGTGGCTTTCAAAACCAATCAAGGGCTCTTTGAACTGAATGTTATGTTCTTTGGCCTCACCAACTCACCCGCTACTTTCCAATCGATGATGAATCACATTTTCCGTGACCTCATCCTTACGGGCGAAGTAGTGGTTTATATGGATGATATATTGGTCGCCACAACAAACAATCTGACCCACCATTGAGAATGAGTACATCAAGTGTTGGACATCCTGCATGAACATGACCTGTACCTTAAACCTGCCAAATGCTCATTCGAACAGTCAAGTATAGAATATCTAGGAGTCATCCTGGAGGGAGGACAGGTCTGGATGGACCCAGTAAAAGTACAAGGAATCCGGGAATGGCCAGTGCCCACATGTGTTAAGGACGTGCGGTCCTTCATTGGGTTCTGCAACTTTTATCGACGTTTCGTCCGGGGGTTCTCAGGGATCGCCCAACCACTCAATGGGCTACTGAAGAAAGAAGTCCCCTGGCATTGGACCAAAGAACAACAAAAGGCTTTTGAACAGATTCGCGACATCATTGCCGCAGAACCGGTCCTTCTACAACCAGATTTGCAGAAACCTTTTGAACTCGAAGTGGATGCATCTCACTTTGTGAATGGTGCCGTGCTAAATCAGCGGGACGTGGCGGGACTCCTTCACCCGGTCACCTTTTATTCGGAAACGTTTTCGCCAGTGGAACGGAATTATGACATTTGGGACAGAGAGTTATTGGCCATAGTAAAAGCATTGCGACACTGGCGACCATACCTAGCAGGAACCCCTCACAAAACCATCATTCATACTGATCACTCCAACTTGCTCTATTGGAAGGAACCCCATAAGATCAGCTGACGTGTCGCCCATGAAGTTCTAGAGTTGGAAGAATACAACTTCGTCCTGAAGCATATTGCAGGGAGCCACAATGCACGAGCAGATGCCCTGTCATGATGGCCCAATCTGAATAATGGTGCAGAAGACAACAATGATGTTACAGTGCTCCCAGAAGAAGTTTTCACAAGGATGGCCATCATCAGCCTTCACGACATGGATCTATGGGCCCAGGTGTCGCAAAATATGAATCAACGACTATGCGAAACATGGGCAGAAGCACATAACCTAAAGAAAATTGACGGCCTATGGTGGAAGGATGGGGATCGACTCGTTGTCACCAGTGGCGACAACATTAAGAGGGGGGTGATCCATTTTCACCACGACCTTCCCTCGGCGGGACACCCAGGCATCGCTAATACCTACACTCTTGCCAAACGAGACTACTGGTGGCCGAACATGAAGAAGGACATAGAGGAATACGTGAAGGGATGCGCAGATTGCCAGGCCAACAAAGTGAACACGCACCCACATCCACTGGCCCCATTCCCAATTACACCAACGACCTCACAACCATTCCAGACTATCGCCATGGACTTCATCGTCAAACTCCCCACTTCCAGAGGATTCGACTCAATCCTGACCATCACTGACCACGACTATTCAAAAGCAGTGCTGTTCATACCCTGCAATGAGTCCATCACGGCAGAGGGGGTGGCCAAACTCTACCTAGATCATGTCTATAGACACTACGGCCTCCCCGAGAAGATCATCTCAGACCGCGACCCACGTTTCACATCCACATTTGCCAGGGCACTTTGCAAAACACTGAACATTACCCAAAACATTTCAACGGCCTATCATCCACAAACAGATGGACAGTCAGAACGAACGAACCAGTGGCTTGAACAATATCTTCGGTTCTGGTGCAATGGACGACAGGACGATTGGGCTGATTGGCTTGCAACAGCAGAATTCGCACACAACTCCTGGCCCAATGGTACCACAAAAAACTCCCCATTCTCACTTATCATGGGATGGACGCCCCGAGCTACATGGACCGGAAAGCCGACGAATGTCCCTTCAGCCACACAGCATATCAGCCAATGGGAAGAGATCCAGAAATCGGCCAATGAGAATCTGTTGAAGGCGCAAAGGACCCTGGCGGAAAGACCTTCAAGGTTCACACCTTATCAGACCAATGACCTGGTATGGTTGGAAGGGAAGAACATTCACACGTCACATCCCACGGCCAAATTAGCGCCCCGACGTCACAGACCCTTCAAGATAACGAGGAAGCTGTTGGACGTGTCATATGAACTCAGACTTCCCCCACATGGCGCATCCACCCAGTCTTCCACGCCAAGCTGTTAACACCTTACAAGGAAACACCCCTGCATGGGGAGAACTTCCCAAGACCCCCACCTGACCTTATCGACAGAGAAGAGGAGTGGGAAGTAGAACGCATTCTGGACTCGAAGCGACAAGGCTGAGGGTGCAAGCTGTATTACCTAGTCAAATGGAAAGGATTCCCAACCTCTGACAATTCGTGGGAACCAGCCGGAGATGTCTTTGCCCCGGTCCTTATCACGGAGTTTCATACCCAGCATCCAGAAGCGCCCAAAAACGGTTAAAAGGGAGCAACCCCAGACCCCATCGAATTCCCCAGTACATGCTCCCCCAGCAACGTTCTATCACTATCCAATCCATTATGTCTTTTGTCGCTGCCAACGCCGCCATCGATGCTTTCACCGCCTCCGTTGTAGTTGTCGAGAATTTCCCGTCCACCCATCCCTCTACTCGCCCCTCCTCCCCCATTGACTATGAAATTGTGGAAGCCTGTGTCAAGAATCAGTCTCCAAACCTGAACGACGATTTCACCCACTGTGAAGAGCCCCACCCCAACGACTTGCTCAACGGGGAAGTCGACGATGAAGCCCCCGAATTCCCCTTCATCCCCAACAATCCCAATTCGTCGATGTACTACCCATTGGAGATCACAATGGCCGACGGCACTACAGCCGTTGCGAAGTATATCTATTACACTAATGGGGGAATGGATGTGGCAGGGTGCATGAAGAAAGATGGGCCTGTTTATGGGGCTCCTGTCTACTTGGAGGAAAGGTACACCGGCCAGCTTCATCACACGCTGACCGATGAACAGTTGGGCCATCTCTCCGTGGAAGATTGTCGCACCTTCTGTCACGAACCGTCCAGCGTACCAAGCAGACTGCGAGACGCGGAGGAGGCCCGAGTCTAGGCGATGTGAGGGAACGGTTTGGAGTGCCCAGAGATGGGCTGCCAGACAAGACCCCCAAAGCTTAGTCATGGTGTCCCACGCAGAAGACAAGAAGCGCTGCAGGTACGGCATGTTCTGATGGAAAGAAGAAGCACGCAACATAAGGTTTGATGCCTCGTGTACGGAAGGACCCTGAACCTTAGTTGATGTGGGAAGACGGTGGCACTGGTTCTGATGGAAGGTTCCATAAGTCACACGTCCAGAACCACAAGCATCTAGATAAGACTGATAAGAACGGATGACTAAGCTAGTACCAGCATGTATATATACCCTAGCTAGTCTCGCTCAGATGGTTCCCCATCTTGAGCTCCTGTGACAATCAGTAGCCTTGTGGACCTTTAACTTCCTTCCTTGCGTCTCACCACCCGGACTCCTCTCTTTGGTGCTTTGTCCTTCTGGGGCCTTGCACACTGATTGGCTTGTGACTGAGCGTAGCGTTGGACTTATTGTCTTCCACATCGACCCAAGATCGTCCCGACCTTGTCTCTGTGACCTAGCCGCCCGCACTCGACCGCGTACGCCCCTCTGAGCGTAACACCTTCGCAATCGACAAGGTAATGAACGATATGAGACTTCTGCGCCTGAAAGCAGAAGTCGTAAGGCTGCGGAAGAACATTACCCTGCAGAGGACACTGAACCAACAATATAAGGAACATGCGAAGATGATGGCAAGGCTGACCAATGGGATGTTCCAGCTGGAACAGGAGATTGTGGAGATTAGGAAGAGATTAGAAGCGGGGGATGCGTATCAAACAATTGCTGAAAGGTATGCCGACACCTATGCGCGACCTCTCCCCCCTCGAACCCTGGGTGCTGCCCCAACATTGCTGCCGAACCGACTTGAGATGCCACGGTTACATGAAAACCCCCATGGAGAGACCTGCTGGTGCTGCAACAGCAAGTACCACATCAGCTGGAACTGCCCCCTCAACCGCAAATGGTGTCGACACTGCCGTAGCAATCTCCACTGGAGCCGACATTGCATCTTCCAATGCGTAGGAGTGGCCCCAACAATCAACAACCCCTCAGGCTGGTGCGGCAAGTGCCTTTGCCACAACGCTGGGCATCGAGAACTCGATTGCCCCGTCTACGATTTATGCCGCGCATGTGGTCAGCGCGGCCTGTATGGCTTCCTTCGCACCCATGCGTGTCCACAGGAGTTGGAGTTGTATAAGGAAGACGATTGTAATGTAGCTGATGACTACTTGGAGCTGGTGCAGGATGATGACGGTACGAGTCGTTTCTAGCCGGGACTGCTAGAACCAGAAGAGGGGGTGATGTTACGAACCCCGTCTCTTCCCATTTTCTTCTTCCTGCCCAGCGACGAACCCTCCCAGCCACCTACACTTCACTATACAGTGCCTCACAAAACTGAGTCAATGTTTTGCACTTTTGCACTGTTTGTTGAATATCACATCAGCCAAAACAAATATAAACAAAGTCTTAGTAGACCATAAAAGGTACAAGATAAGGGTTATGTAATGCAACAATAATTATGTAATTCTGATCAAAACTTGTGGAGCTATGCCCATTTCAAATTGGGGACTCATTGACTCAGTTTTGTGAGTGGGTATCAGAAATATCAGAATCTGATGCTCCACCAAATGTACAGCAACCAATCCTTAATATATGGTTACCATAGTTATCTAAATATTGATGGGACCTGGAATAGAGCTATTTAACCATGGTTTACATTCCCAGAATATTATAATTTCCCAATGCACCCCACCTCCTCTGCTCAGAAAGAAAACATGCTCTCTCTGGCCTGTGAAGGTCATTCCACTCACACTATTGCCTCCAGACTCAGCCTCAGCCAGTCCACAGTCTCTAGGACACTCAGAACTCTCCTTCCCAACCATCAGTCACCTCATTTTGGTCATCTTTCCAAGCTCTCTGCTACCTCTGAACATGCTATCATGATACAAATCACCACAGGAAAGGTTGGCAATGCTGTCCAGGCCACAAAGCACATCAATTCCATCATCCCCAACCATGTCTCTTCACAAACTGTGCATTGGGTTCTTAAACAACATTCATTCAAGGCTGTAACAAAGAAGAAAAGGCCACTACTCTCTGCAGTACATTGCAAGAAGCACTTAGCCTTTGCTTTGAAGTACCAAAACTGGACTATGGAGGACTGGAAGAGGGTGATTTGGTCAGATGAGACCAAAATCAACAGGTTTGGGTCAGATGCCAGTCCTCCACAGTCCACTCTCTGTACTTCAAAGCAAAGGCTAAGTGCTTCTTGCAATGTACTGCAGAGAGTAGTGGCCTTTTCTTCTTTGTTACAGCCTTGAATGAATGTTGTTTAAGAACCCAATGCACAGTTTGTGAAGAGACATGGTTGGGGATGATGGAATTGATGTGCTTTGTGGCCTGGACAGCATTGCCAACCTTTCCTGTGGTGATTTGTATCATGATAGCATGTTCAGAGGTAGCAGAGAGCTTGGAAAGATGACCAAAATGAGGTGACTGATGGTTGGGAAGGAGAGTTCTGAGTGTCCTAGAGACTGTGGACTGGCTGAGGCTGAGTCTGGAGGCAATAGTGTGAGTGGAATGACCTTCACAGGCCAGAGAGAGCATGTTTTCTTTCTGAGCAGAGGAGGTGGGGTGCATTGGGAAATTATAATATTCTGGGAATGTAAACCATGGTTAAATAGCTCTATTCCAGGTCCCATCAATATTTAGATAACTATGGTAACCATATATTAAGGATTGGTTGCTGTACATTTGGTGGAGCATCAGATTCTGATATTTCTGATACCCACTCACAAAACTGAGTCAATGAGTCCCCAATTTGAAATGGGCATAGCTCCACAAGTTTTGATCAGAATTACATAATTATTGTTGCATTACATAACCCTTATCTTGTACCTTTTATGGTCTACTAAGACTTTGTTTATATTTGTTTTGGCTGATGTGATATTCAATAAACAGTGCAAAAGTGCAAAACATTGACTCAGTTTTGTGAGGCACTGTATGATCACATCTCCATCGTGGGACCCGTCACATGCCCTCCGTCCATCCCCATGACTTACTTGTTTGCTCATGTTTACGTACCCTTATCGCTGCTTATTGCTTATCACCTTATCATACGACCGGACACTTACTTAATTCCCTATCAGTAGAAGCCAGGCTTTACGCCCTCCGCTTTCAGATATTTGGGCCCACTTGACTCTGTGATTCCTTATCAACAGACGCCCACTTCCTTACATATATAAGCCCACTGTAGCTTACACTGTAAAGCTCAGACTCAACTTATTGAATACATCGGTGCCTGTCTTCTGGACATCCCCCTTTGATCGCTTAATTCCTTCGTCTCAGTGCTTTTGGCACTTTCCATTCAACATCGTCTTAAGGAACAGCCCTTTTGACTTTGACTCATCTCACCCGGACTCCAAGAAGCCTTATTGGTTTCTTACTTGACTTCGTAAATCAAGCTGTCGCACAAGTCATGCAGAACGTCCTGCACCGGACGTAACATCTTCATTCCATTTATCCTCAACAGGGCGGTGAAAGACACTGACCACTGCTGCCAGTTGGAGCCGTCAAGTTTATTGAACTTGAATGTAGGAGGGAAGACGATGGAAGACATTTGAGATGATTTTTAAAGGTTGATCCTGGTTCCAAGGAGCAGTTAGAACCAGTTGTCCAGGTCTCATTTAAGAGGGCCCATCCATTCTGTGGCGCTATGCTTCAGAACCTAAAAAGGTCCTGCCTCTGATGTGCGACTTCTAAGTAGTATAGTAGGCTACCTATCGCCATCTACAACAAGTCCTAAGCCCACATGTTATGAACCCTACTACGTCGCCTTTACTTTTTCTTTGACACCGTGTGACACCCCGTTTGGCTCTATTTGCCCCTTTGTTGACCATGTTATGACTTCCTTTGTGTATATTTGTCCCTTATCTTTGACTGAGGCTGTGCTTATCTCTGACTCATACTTTACACAAGAACTCTTACATATTTTCCCACCAGAATCACGACTATACCGAATCCGTCTACGTATATTCTCATCTGGCCCACTTAGTTCCATTCCCTCTTTGGATAGATTACGACTTCGTTGATACACCGAGTACAATACTCCGATTCAGACTCCGATCTCTATTACGTATATAAGGCCTGCCTAGATAGCCTGTATGCTTCAGACTTGACTTCTTAATTGACTTGGTGCATTACCTTCTGGGTGATTCCTAAGACCTGACTCCTGAATTGTCTCAGTGCTTCTGGCACTCTTCCACTCACCGATACTAAGGGATTAGCTCCTTGGTACCAACTTCTCACTCAAACTCCATGTACTTGAAAGACAGTATACACCTGACTTTGTAGTTTTGCTACGTGACTTCTCACATGTCGTGACGAACGCCCGCACCAGGCGTTACATTAAGTCGAGTCTCTCCCCACCATGGCTTCATCCAGCCACAGTCAGACCTTGCACAACGAAGAACTCATCGACCACCGAGACGAGGATAATCTTTCACAACAAGTCCTTGGCTCTGCCATCTGGAAAGATTTTGAAACTGAGTTTGGATACTACATCTATCACGACGATCAGTACCAGCCAGTTGAATACGACGAACAGAAGAGGGTCTGGTACCGTATCCGTTACTCTAGAAGTCATTGTTCCTGGGTTACCACAGGACCTGCCCCACCAGAATACGGCCTAGGACCTTGGAGAGAAAATCCTCCAGCCATCGTCACAGATTCAGAACCAGAAGAATATATCGAAGAAAGCAGCGAAGATGCACAAGTCATAGCCACTAGTTTTACGGCTCAGACAGTTGCACCAGAGAGTACTACGTTCAGAACATCTGCTTTAGTCTCTCCCCAGATCACACGACAAACCTCAGACACCCCGACCATCACCTATCCTACGATGTCGACCATCGCTGCACAGTTACCCGACCCCGCTCCAGTTGTCCCTGTCCCAAACCTCCCCCCTCCATCAGGACGCCTTACAGGAGTCCTGCCGACTACGTTCACTGGTGACCGATCACAGAGCAAGAAATTCATGCTCGAATTCAAGACATTCAAAAACTTCAATCATGACGTCCCACAGATTGTGAACCCCTTCCAATGCACCAACCTCTTCCTCTCGCTTATCAGAGGGGATTCCATCGATGATTGGACAATGGAGCAGATTGAATGGCTGAACGACAGAGTTACAGCCGGAACCAGAACCACAGATGAAGATCTGTGGGATGTAATGGCGCAAAGATTCAAAGACGCCTTCACAGATGGGCAGGCCAAGCAGAAGGCTGCCAGAGAACTGAAGTCCCTTAAAATGGAGAGAGGGACTTGGATGGCTATGTAGCCAGATTTCGCAACCTGGCCAAGAGAATGGGGTATGATGTGAACGAAGAGGCGATGCTTGACCTCTTCTCCCAGGGGTTGCCCAACCCCCTGGTGAAAAATATCATTCAGTTCCATCACCCCGAATCATGGAGCCAGTGGACAAGTGCTGCCAGAACACAGCAGCAGGACTATCTAGACTTCCAAACACGATTTGGAGTTGATACAAAGAAGGGTAAAACCCGCAATCAGTGGAAGGCGGCATTTGGGGTAAAACCTACCCATCCTCGAGACCCCAACGCCATGGACACATCGGCCGACCGCACCAAGGCTCATGCAGCCCTCACTGACGATGAAAAGAAAAACCTTATGAAGGAAGGGCGCTGCTTTCACTGCCAGCACAAGGACACATGTTGCAGTTCTGCCCAAAGAAGACAGTTCACGCTGCTGAAGCAACAGTAGCCACTACTACCACGACACCACCAATACAGAACCTCCCACCCCAGTAAAAGAAAACCCAGTAACCGCCCCAAAGACTAAAGAACAGAAAGCGGCAGCCATCTGGGAGCATATGATGAATGAGACGAGGCGGTACGCGCCTTGATCGTTGACAAGGCCTTTGGCCAGAAGGATTTTTGATTGGCTCGACCCCATCGGCCTGGGCAAGAGCACTCCATGTAACTTCTGTATACACTAGTCATTTCAAATCGTTAAAAATACCAGTACATTTTGAAACCAAACAGAAGACAGCCGACAGACGAATATTGATCGACTCTGGAGCTACAGACAACTTCATTAGCCAACGACTCCAGAGGATGCTAGGACTGGGGACACAGTTGCTTCCCCAAGAAAAAACATTTGGAACATAGATGGGACAGCTAACAAAGCTGGGAAAATCACACATTGCTGTGATTTAGAAGTACAGGTTGGGGAACAAACGAAGCAGCTTCACTTCCTCATCATGGATCTAGGAGAGGAGGACATGGTTCTAGGATACCCATGGTTGGCAGCATTCGAGCCCAAGATCAACTGGGCGGAGGCCACCATGGATAAGGATTTTACCCAGTCATCATTACGTCCCTGGGATACGACTATGCTGCACGACACCCTCTCACCCATGCTATTGTCATGGGATTGGCCATCACCTGGAGTGACGTAGAACCTGTGGATCAGGTGTATTGTTATGCTACGAAAGCATCGGAGCTGGCCCAGGCAGAGGCACAGAAGAACCCAGAAAGAACGTTTGAAGAAGTAGTCCCGGCAGAATATCATCAACATTGGAAGGTCTTCTCAGAGGAAGAATCGCAACGCTTCCCTCCCTCTCGACCTTGGGACCACGCCATTGACTTCATCCCAGATGCCCCGCAGTCGTGGACTGTAAGATCTATCCCCTGTCACAGCCAGAAAAGGAAGCACTTTCTACCTTCCTGGAGGAACACCTAGCAAAGGATACATACGACCTTCCAACTCGCCTTATGCATCACCCTTCTTTTTCATTAAAAAGAAGGACGGGAAACTATGACTGGTACAGGATTACAGACGGATTAATGAACTCACGGTGAAGAATAACTACCCACTTCCTCTAATCTCGGAAATCATCAACAAAATGCGTAATAAAGCCTTGTTTTCAAAAATGGACGTCCGTTGGGGATACAATAACATTCGCATCTGAGAAGGCAACCAGCCCAAAGCCGCCTTCAAGACCAATCAAGGACTCTTCGAACCCAATGTCATGTTCTTTGGCTTGACAACTCACCAGCAACCTTCCAGGCCATGATGAATCACATCTTCCGAGACCTGATCCTCACAGAAGAGGTCATGGTGTATATGGATGACATCCTGGTAGCCACAAAAGACGACATTCACCACCATCGAACCCGAGTTCATGAGGTATTAGAAATCCTGGCAAAACATGACCTTTATTTGAAACCCACCAAATGTTCCTTCAAACAAAAGACCGTCGAATATCTGGGTGTTATCCTGGAAGGGGGCAAGTGCGCATGGACCCTGTAAAAGTGCAAGGCATTCAAGAATGGACTGCCCCTCAGTGTACCAAAGACATCAGATCGTTCATCGGATTCTGCAATTTCTACTGATGCTTCGTCAAGGGATTCTCGGCCATCACCCGACTGCTTAATGACTTGTTGAAAAAGGATGTGCCCTGGCACTGGGACAGATTACAGCAGAAAGCATTCAACCAAATAAAAGCGATCATCAGCTCCGAGCCGGTTCTTATTCAACCTGACCTGGCCAAACCCTTTGAACTGGAGGTTGATGCTTCCATGTATGCCAACAGCACAGTCTTGTCACAAAGAGATGCTGGAGGGATCCTTCATCCCATCGCATTCTACTCAGAGACGTTCTCACCAGCAGAAAGAAATTATGACATTTGGGACAGGGAATTATTGGCTATTGTAAAAGCATTACGACATTGGCAACCATACTTGGCTGGATCCCCACACAAGACCATCATCTATACAGACCACTCCAACCTTTTGTACTGGAGAGAACTGCACAAGATTAGCCGACGAATAGCACGAGAAGTCCTGGAGCTTGAAGAGTACAACTTCACACTCAAGCATTTACCTGGGGCTCGTAATGCACGAGCCGATGCCCTGTCCAGACCAACCAGACGTGACGAAGGGGAAAACGACAATGACAATATCGTCGTTTTACCAGAAGATGTCTTCGTGAAGACCACTGTTGTTAGCCTTCATGACATGGATCTATGGGCCCAAGTGATGCAGAACATGAACCAGGAACTGTGCAAATCCTGGCAGAGCCGCATAACATAAAAATAAAAGATGGCCTCTGGTGGAAGGATGGCGATCGATTGATTGTCACCGGTGGCGACAACATTAAGAGGGGGGTGATTCATTTTCACCATGACCTTCCCTCTGCAGGACATCTGGGGATTGCAAATACATACGCCCTTGCCAAACGAGATTACTGGTGGCCAAACATGAAAAAGGATGTTGAAGCATATGTCAAAGGATGCGCAGAATGCCAGGCAAACAAAGTAAACACTCACCCAAGACCGCCGGCACTTTCACCCATTACGCCAATCGCAACAGCTCCCTTCCAGACCATTGCCATGGACTTCATTGTCAAACTTCCACAGTCACAGGGATACAACTCGATACTCACCATTACGGACCATGACTATTCAAAGGCCGCCCTCTTCATCCCCTGTAACGAGACAATATCAGCGGAAGGGGTTGCGAAACTCTACCTGGACCATGTCTACCGGCATTATGGACTGCCACAGAAGATTATTTCCGACCGAGACCCACGGTTTGCTTCCATGTTCACATGAGCCCTCTGTAAATGTCTTGACATTCAGCAGAACATCTCTACTGCGTATCACCCCAGACAGATGGACAGTCAGAGCAAACAAATCAATGGCTAGAACAATATCTTCGATTTTGGTGTAATGAACAACAGAATGACTGGGCAGAATGGCTGGCGACAGCTGAGTTTGTGCACAATAGTTGGCCAAATGGGACAACAAAGACCACTCCTTTCTCTCTTATTATGGGATGGAACCCTCGCACCACATGGACAGACAAACCCACGAATGTACCATCTGTGACACAGCATATCGGCCAATGGGAGGAAATACGGGAATCGGCCAGTAGAAATCTTCAGAAGGTGCAAAGAACCCTGGCCGAGAAGCCTACTAAGTTTACGCCCTACCAGGTCGGAGATCAAGTCTGGTTAGAAGGGCGCAATATCCACATGTCACACCCAACGGCAAAATTAGCTCCCAGACGTCACAGTCCCTTTGTAGTTGAACAGAAGCTCTCAGACATCACATACAAGCTCACGTTACCTGCCACCTGGAAGATACATCCCATCTTCCATGCTAGCCTTCTAACACTGTACAAAGAAACTACCATTCATGGACAGAACTTTCCCAGACCCCCTCCTGACCTCGTGGATGGAGAACCAGAGTGGGAGGTAGAACGTATTGCCGACGCAAAATGGAAGGGTCGAGGATGTAATCGGAAGCTCCATTATCTGATCAAATGGAAGGGATTCCCAGATGTCGACAACTTGTGGGAACCTGCTGCAGACATCTTTGCGCCCAAACTCATTGAAGACTTCTATAGACGCCACCCAGAGGCAGATAAAGAGCCAGAAAGAATACGAGTTGCTGAACAGCTCTCTCCCCCACAACTAACCAGAAACTCGCTTATGTCTTCTTCTAAGATCCACACCTTGGCCGCCATCAATGCGTTTCCTGTACTTACTCCTGTGCATCCTCCTTCTCGCCCACTTTCTCCTATTGACTACGATGCGACCGCCCAAGTGGCCCAAGGGGACAGAATCATTGACATCCACGACAATTTTAATCTGCCTGAACATCCCCATCCCAACGACTTGATCGATGTGGATTTCGGTGATGAGTCCCCTGAGTTCCCCTTCTTCCCCAATGACCCTGACTCACAATTTTACTTCCCGCTCATGATCCCATCGACCAAGAATGACGGCACTACAAAGGTGGCCAAGTACATCTACTACACCAACGAAGGTATGGACGTAGCCGGGTGCTTAGAAAAGGGCGGCCCATTTATGGGGCCCCGGTTTACCTCGAAGAGAAAAACGTCGGGCGACTACATTATGTCCTAGGGCCCGAACATTTGCAACACCTCTCAGCCCATGACCCACACGCCTTCGCGATTAATGAAGTGCTTCGGGACCTACGAATGCCACAACTAACCGCCGAGATTGCACGACTTTGTAAGTTCCAGGCACTTTGGGACAATTTGGAGATGCAGCGCCATGATTATGAACGACAGATGGTAAAGATTAATCGGGGGGTTTTTGACATAGAGCACCACCTGGCGAGCATCCAAACAAGGTTGGAACAAGGAGAGGCATACCAAATTATTTCTGAACGGTACGCTGATATTTTTGCACGACCACTTCCTTGTTGCCACCTCGACCTTGCGCCCCGGCTTAATCCTCACTGCTTCGAAATGCCACACCTACATGAAAACCCCAATGGCAAGCTTTGCTGGTGCTGTAGCAGCAAGTACCATCTCAGCTGGTGCTGCCCCAAGGCCGCGAAATGATGCCGACATTGCCAAAGTACCTCGCACTGGAGTCGCCAATGCTTATTCCGATGACTCATGCAGGCCCCCACTGTCCAGAACCCCTCAGGGTGGTGTGGCAAGTGCCTCTCCCACAACGCCGGTCACCAGGAGATCGACTGCCATGTTTACGATGGCTGCTTTCGCTGTGGGAGGCGAGGGCCCTATGGTTTTCTACGAACACATGTTTGCCCCACCAACGAAGAAAAGGAGAATTACGATGCGGACCACTACACCGTAGCCGATGACTACCTCTCCTTAGTCCAGGATGACGACAGTAGGCCAATCTAGCTGGCTCTGCTAGGACTTAAAAAGGGGGTAATGTTACGAACCCCGCTGCGTCGCCTTTACTTTTCTTTGACACCATGTGACACCCGTTTGGCTCTATTTGCCCCTTTGTTGACCATGTTATGACTTCCTTTGTGTATATTTGTCCCTTATCTTTGACTGAGGCTGTGCTTATCTCTGACTCATACTTTACACAAGAACTCTTACATATTTTCCCACCAGAATCGCGACTATACCGAATCCGTCTACGTATATTCTCATCTGGCCCACTTAGTTCCGTTCCCTCTTTGGATAGATTATGACTTCATTGATACACTGAGTACAATACTCCGATTCAGACTCCGATCTCTATTACGTATATAAGGCCTGCCTAGATAGCCTGTATGCTTCAGACTTGACTTCTTAATCGACTTGGTGCATTACCTTCTGGGTGATTCCTAAGACCCGACTCCTGAATTGTCTCAGTGCTTCTGGCACTCTTCCGCTCACTGATACTAAGGGATTAGCTCCTTGGTACCAACTTCTCACTCAAACTCTGTGTACTTGAAAGACAGTATGCACCTGACTTCGTAGTTTTGCTACACGACTTCTCACATGTCGTGACAAACGCCCGCACCAGGCGTTACACCACATCAGGGGGACATTGTGTAAATAGATGGGGAGTCATGTCATGGAGGAGCCAACCGCAAGTTCCACTAGAGACAAAGGGTATAGAGCCCTTCCTCTAGTGCTGGTGGTGGAGTCCATGATTAAGCCCTAGATGATTGGGGCCATGACTATAGTAGACTATTAGGTTTCCTCTGGTTGGGGCAAACCCCCAATGAAAGCAGCGGGTACTTCTGCCCAGAGACAAAACCCTCTAGCTACTGTGTAAATACTATAGTAGTTCAAGCCTACTTGTATCGAGCCCAAGCGTCATGGGAGTGACTACCCATGCCTTGTTCTAGACCCTAAACTCTACCAGCAGGTCGCTAAACCTGGCTTACAGATCGAGCCAAGCATTGACTGAACCTATAGCCCCAAGCCTTCTGGGCAAGTGGCCTACTAAGTCTATGGATGGGATGAAAACCCAGCTATAACTATGAATACTATTTACTTAGAGTGCACATGAGGAACTCAAGGTGTTTCACCTGCTTAGGTGATGAAATGCAGCTGTTAAAGAGTTTAGCTATCTATGTAGATAGCGGATAGTGTTACAACCAGGGCCTAGCACCCCACTCTTTTTCACTCTCCCTAACGAGAACCCTTCCCTTCCGCCCACTCTCCACTTCTTGATCACGTCCCCGTCCTGGGACCCATCACATGCCTTGCTTCCATCCCCGTGACCATTGATTGTCTATGTTGACCTTTTGCTTACCATTGTTATGAACTTCCTTATCACTTATCTCCTTATCTCTAAGACCAGACACTTACTTAATACCCTATCAGAAGCCAGGCTTTACGCCATCCGCTTTCGTATATTCAGGCCCACATGACTCTGTGATATCTTATCTTTAGACGCTCATTCGATTACGTATATAAGTCCACTGTAACTACATTGTAGACCTCAGACTCGACTTATTGAATACATCAGTGCTTGTCTTCTGGACTTCCCCTTGAACACCTTGACTCGATCGTCTCACAAAGTACTTCTGGTACTTCCCGCTCAACATCATCTTAGAGTGCAGCCTCTTTGACTTTGACTCCTCCCGTACAAACTCCAAGAGGTCTTATTGGCCTCTTATCTGATCACGAACGAATGCTGTCACACAAGTCGTGTGGAACGTCCCGCACCGGACATAACATCAAGTCGAGTCTCCTCCCAACATGGCTTTGTCCAGCCGCAGTCAGACCCTGTTCAAAGAAGAGCTCATCGAACGCAGAGACGAGAATAATCTTTCACAACAGACACTTGGCTCTGCCATCTGGAAAGACTTTGAATCCGAGTTTGGATACTACGTCTATCATGACGGAAGATACCAACCGGTAGAATACGACGACGAAAAGAGAGTTTGGTATCGTATCTGATACTCGGATAGCAGACACTCGTGGGTTACTACCGCTCCTGCTCCACCAGAATTCGGTCTCAGACCGTGGAGAGAAAACCCGCCTGCGATCATCACTGACTCAGAACCAGAAGAATACGTCAAAGAAAATAGTGAAGACGCACCAGTATTAGCATTGCCTACACCCCTGGTTGCACCGGCAGTTGTCATGATCAGAGCACCTGCTTTGACAACTCCTCAGATATCGATACAATCCTCCAGTACCATCATCCCATTTCAACAAAACATGTCAACCATCGCTGCCCAGCTTCCTGATCCTGCTCCTCCTCCTCCTCCACCTCCTGCCGTCCCAAACATCCCTCCGCCGTCAGGACGTCTTTCGGGGGTCCTACCCCAGACCTTCACAGGAGATCGCGCCCAAAGTAAGAAGTTTATGCTGGAGTTCACCACGTTCAAAAACTTCAACCACGATGTCACCCAAATTGTCAACCCTTTTCAGTGCGCCAACCTCTTCCTCTTGCTTATCAGAGGTGACACAGTTGATGATTGGACGATGGAACAACTCGAATGGTTAAACGAGCAGGTAGAGAGTGGACGCCGCACTACCAGTGAAGGTCTCTGGGAGACCATAGCCCAGAGATTCAAAGACGCCTTCACTGATGGACAGGCAAAGCAGAAAGCAGCCAGGGAATTAAAATCCCTGCAGATGGAGAAAGGAGAGCTTGATGCCTATGTGGCAAAGTTCCGAAGTCTGGCAAATCGGGCGGGTTATGATATGGATGAAGAGGCAACCTTGGACCTCTTTTCCCAAGGGCTGCCAAACCTGCTTGTCAAGAACATTATTCAGTTCCATCACCCGCATGATTGGGACGAATGGGTTGATGCTGCTCGACGACAGCAGCAGGATTACCTAGACTTCCAAACGCGATTTGGAGTCGACACCAGGAAGGGAAAGACCCGAGAACAGTGGAAAGCAGCACTTGGGGTCAAACCAGCACATGCTACTCAGAGGGATCCCAATGCAATGGATACCTCGGCAGATAGAGCCAGGGTGAGAGCCACACTCACAGAAGACGAACGGCAGACACTGATGAAAGAAGGAC
This sequence comes from Multifurca ochricompacta, assembly GCA_022496185.1. Taxonomy (NCBI): domain Eukaryota; kingdom Fungi; phylum Basidiomycota; class Agaricomycetes; order Russulales; family Russulaceae; genus Multifurca; species Multifurca ochricompacta. The sequence continues at coordinate 13,556 of WTXG01000187.1, read as the reverse complement.
GGTGTTTCTGCTGCAAAGGACAGGGGCACATGTCCTGGGACTGTCTGAAGAAAGGGGTACGAGTTGCGGCGGCAAACGCTACACCTACCGCCCCGTCAACAACAACCCACCTGCCGTAGATAAACGGACCAAAGAAGAAAAGGCCCAGGACATATGGGCAAATATGATGAAGGAAAGTGAGGAAGTGCGAGCCATTCTTGTAGAAAAGGCATTCGCAAAGAAGGATTTTTGATAAGCTCTACCCCATCGGCCTGGGCAAGAGCACTCCATGTTACCTCTGTTGTTACGAACTACCCAGCGTACCAAACAGACGGCAAGACATGGGGGACACACAAGCAGTGACAGCAGCCGCGCGGGGTCCGCAAGGACATCGCCAGCTTAGTCATGATGTCCCACGCCGAAGTCCAGAAGACAGATACGGCATGAGGTACAGAAGCAGATCACGTGACAGTAAGGTTTGATGCCTCGTGTACAGAAGGACCCTGAACCTTAGTTGACGTGGGAAGACGGTGGCACTGGTTCTGATGGAAGGTTCCATAGTCACACGTCCAGAACCACAAGCGTCTAGATAAGACTGATAAGAACGGATGACTAAGCTAGTACCAGCATGTATATATACCCTAGCTAGTCTCGCTCAGATGGTTCCCCATCTTGAGCTCCTGTGACAATCAGTAGCCTTGTGGACCTTTAACTTCCTTCCTTGCGTCTCACCACCCGGACTCCTCTCTTTGGTGCTTTGTCCTTCTGGGGCCTTGCACACTGATTGGCTTGTGACTGAGCATAGCGTTGGACTTATTGTCTTCCGCATCGACCCAAGATCGTCCCGACCTTGCCTCTGTGACCTAGCCGCCCGCATTTGACCGCGTACGCCCCTCTGAGCGTAACATCTGTGTATACTAGTCGCTTCAAATCGTTGAAAATACCAGTTCATTTCGAGACTACACAGAGGACAGCCGACCGAGATATCTTAGTGGACTCTGGAGCCACGGATAACTTTATAAGTCCAAGAATGATCAAAGCCTTAGGACTGGGGATGCAGGTTCTCCCCAAGAGAAAAATATCTGGAATATTGATGGGACTGCCAATTGTGCTGGAAAAATCACACATTATACCGACCTAAACGTCCAAGTCAGAGAAACAATGAAGGTCATCCGCTTCCTAATTACCAACTTAGGGGATGAAGATCTTATTTTGGGATATCCATGGCTTGCTGCATTCGAACCCAGAATCAATTGGGCCGACGCGATGATGGATAAAGATTCCTACCCGACCATCATCACATCAATAGGCTATGATTATGCAATCAGACACCAGATAGTGGCAGACGCAAGTGAGGAAGACCCAGGTCGCTGTTACGCCACCAAAGCTTCAGAATTGGCCCAGAAGGCAACGCAGGGGCAGACAGAAAAGACTTATAGTGATGTAGTACCGCGTGCCTATCACCGACATTGGAGGGTATTCTCAGAAGAAGAGTCACAGCAATTTCCACCCTCCCGACCCTGGGATCACGTCATAGACTTACTCCCTGACACGCCAGCAGCAATCAACTGCAAAATCTATCCATTGTCCCAGTCTGAGCAGGTGGCATTGACAGAATTCCTTGAAGAACATTTGGCCAAAGGATACATCCGCCCGTCTAAGTCACAGTACGCGTCCCCTTCTTCTTTATCAAAAAGAAGGATGGGAAGCTGCGACCAGTCCAGGATTATCAACGGATTAATGCCTATACCGTGAAGAATGCCTACCCCCTGCCACTCATCTCCGAACTTATAGACACTATGAGGGATAAGTCCCTCTTCTCGAAGATGGACGTGCGGTGGGGGTACAACAACGTTAGGATAAAGGAAGGCGACCAGTGTAAAGCGGCATTCAAAACAAATCAAGGATTATTCGAACCAAACGTCATGTTTTTTGGCCTTACGAACTCACCTGTTACAATCCCTGCAGAGCAACCCTGTTTTCTTTACCCTTCCCAACGACGACCCCTCTCTACCACCCACCCTACATTTCATGATCACGTCCCCGTCCTGGGACCCATCACGTGCTCTCCTACCATCCCCGTGACCTCTGTTGTACTTGTTGACTTACTGTATGCCTATGTTTGCCCTTATCGTTATCTCGTATCTCTTTATCTTTACGACCGGACACTTACTTAATACCCTATCAGAAGCCAGGCTCTACGCCCTCCGCTTTCGTATATTTGGGCCCACCTGACCTTGTTATCCTTATCTCGTAGACGCCCATTTACTTACGTATATAAGTCCGCTGTATCTACCTTGTAGACTTCAGACTTGACTTATTGAATACATCGGTGCTTGTCTTCCAGACATCCCTTTGACTCTCTAAACTCAGTGTCCCAGGTGCTTCTGGTACCTTTCCATTCAACATTGTCTTAGGGACGTGCCCCTTTGACTTTGACTCGTCCCACTTGAACTCCAAGAGACCTTATTGGTTTCTTAACTGAACCTACGAATCGCACTGTCACACAAGTCGTGTGGAACGTCCCGCACCGGGCGTAACATCACCGGCAACGTTCCAAGCTATGATGAACCACATTTTCCGTGATCTCATCCTCACTGGAGAGGTAGTGGTTTACATGGACGATATCTTAGTGGCCACCTCAGACGACCTAGATCACCACCGAGATCGCATACATCAGGTACTCGACATACTCCAAGAACATGATTTATACCTCAAACCCGCCAAGTGCTCCTTTGAGCAGCAAAGCGTCAAGTACCTAGGAGTCATCTTAGAAGGAGGACGAGTGTGCATGGACCCTGTTAAGGTACAGGGGATTCGGGAGTGGCCAGTTCCGGCCTGCATCAAGGATGTCCGGTCGTTCATTGGATTTTGTAATTTCTACTGATGCTTTGTCAAAGGATTCTCAGGCATCGCATGACCGTTAAATGACCTATTGAAAAAGGACATGCCATGGCATTGGGACGTAACACAACAACAGGCGTTTGAACGAATCAGGGACCTAGTCGGCTCAGAGCCGGTACTCATTCAACCAGATCTAAGTCGCCCCTTTGAGTTAGAAGTGGATGCCTCTCACTTTGCAAACGGAGCTGTGTTATACCAAAGAGATGCCGCACAGATACTTCACCCGGTGGCATACTACTCCAAGACCTTCTCCCCAGCTGAGCAGAATTATGACATCTGGGATAGGGAACTCTTAGCCATAGTCAAGGCATTACGGCATTGGCAACCTTACCTGGCCGGGACTCCACATCAGACCATTATCCACACCGACCATTCCAACCTGTTATACTGGAAAGAACCCCACAAAATCAGTCGGCGTGTGGCATGGGAAGTCCTAGAACTAGAGGAATACAACTTTACCTTGAAACACATTGCTGGAAGCCAAAACGCCAGAGCCGATGCGCTGTCGCGCAGACCAGATATGCATACAGGTGAGGACGACAACAACGACATCACTGTCCTTCCTGAAGAGGTGTTTGCAAAAACCGTGGTTGTTAGTCTTCATGATATGGACCTGTGGGCCCAAGTCTCGCAGAATATGAACCCCTCACTTTGCCACTCATGGGCTGATGCACACAACCTGAAAGAAGTCAATGGTTTGTGGTGGAAAGATGGAGATCAGCTCGTTGTCACCGGTGGCGACAACATTAAGAGGGGGGTGATTCATTTTCACCACGACCTTCCCTCTGCTGGCCACCCTGGCATCGCGAACACTTACGCCCTTGCCAAACGTGACTACTGGTGGCCCAACATGAAAAAGGACGTCGAAAGTTATGTGCAGGGATGTGCAGCATGTCAAGCAAACAAGGTGAACACCCACCCGAAAACCCCGCCAATACACCCCATCACTCCCATCGCATCAACTCCCTTCCAGACCATTGCGATGGATTTTATTGTCAAGCTACCCAAATCACAAGGCTTTGACACCATCCTTACGATCACCGACCACGACTGCTCCAAGGCGGCCTTGTTCATCCCTTGCAATGAAACCATCACAGCCGAAGGAGTGGCAAAGCTATATCTGAACCATGTATACCGTCACTATGGACTCCCCAGAAAGATTATATCCGACCGAGACACCAGATTCACGTCAGCGTTTGCCAAAGCCCTGTGCAAGACATTAGACATAACGCAGAACATCTCTACAGCTTACCACCCTCAAACGGATGGGCAGTCCAAACAAACAAACCAATGGTTAGAACAGTACCTGCGGTTCTGGTGCAACAGCAGACAAGACGACTGGGCAGAGTGGCTATCAACTGCGGAGTTCGCTCACAATTCATGGCCCAATGGGACTACGAAAGCCACCCCCTTCTCCCTTATCATGGGATGGACCCCGCGCACCACATGGACAGATAAGCCTACTAATGTCCCCTCCGTAACCCGACGGATAAGCCAATGGGAAGAGTTACGACAATCAGCCAATGAGAACCTGACGAAGGCGCAACAGCTCCTGGCGGCACAGCCAAACACATTCACACCTTATCAAACCAATGACTGGGTCTGGCTCGAGGGAAGGAACATCCACACATCACATCCCTCGGCCAAGTTAGCACCCCAACGTCATGGGCCCTTCCAGATCACCAGGAAGCTGTTGGATGTATCGTATGAACTGCGGTTACCCCCGAAATGGAAGATCCATCCCGTCTTCCACGCCAAGCTTCTGACCCCGTATAAGGAAACCACCATTCACGGGGAAAACTTCCCAAGACCTCCACCTGACCTTATCGACGGAGAAGAAGAGTGGGAGGTAGAACGCGTTCTCGATTCAAAGCGACAAGGTCGAGGGCGCAAACTGTATTACCTCGTTAAGTGGAAGGGATTCCCAGACTCTGACAGCTCGTGGGAGCCAGCCGGAGAAATCTTCGCCCCTGCCCTTATCTTGGAGTTTCACATCCGACACCCAGAAGCGCCCAAGAACGCTTAAAAGGAGGCAACCCAGAACCCCATCAAAACCCCCAGTACACGCTCTCATAGCAACGTCCTACCACCATTCACTCTATCATGTCTTTCATCGCCGCCAATGCTGCCATTGACGCTTTCACTGCCACCAACGTAACCATTGAAAACTTTCCCTCTGCCCATCCTTCGACACGCCCTTCTTCGCCCATCGACTACGAGGCCGCTGCAACTCGAGTAAAGAATCAATCTCCCAACCCGAATGATGACTTTGAACACAGTGAGGAGCCACACCCGAACAACCTGTTGGGCATGGAGTTAGATGACGAAGTACCTGAATTTCCGTTCATCACTAACAACCCCAATTCGTCTATGTATTTTCCCCTCGAGATCACCATGGCTGATGGGACGACCACCATCGCCAAATACATATTCTACACCAACGGAGGGATGGACGTCGCAGGCTGTATGAAGAAGGATGGCCCGGTCTACGGGGCCCCAGTCTATTTAGAGGAAAGGTATACAGGACGTCTGCACCATACATTGACCGATGAACAGCTTGGACACCTGGCCGCCGAGGACTCTCGCGCCTTTGCGATTGACGAAGTGATGAGTGACATGCGCCTTCCACGTCTCAAAGCTGAAGTCATGAGACTGCAGAAGAATTTAACACTGCATGCGACGCTCAACAAACAGTATAAGGAGCATGCGAAGATGATGGCCTGACTCACCAACGGGATGTTTCAAGTTGAACAGGAGCTGGTAGAGATTTGGAAGAGATTGGAGATTGGGGATGCATACCAGACCATTGCCGAAAGGTACACTGACACATATGCACGACCACTCCCCCACGAACATTGGGGGCTGCCCCCCGACTACTGCCAAATCGGTTTGAGATGCCGCGGATGCACGAGAACCCCCGGGGCGAGACATGCTGGTGATGTGATAGCAAGTATCACATTAGCTGGAACTGCCCGCTCAACCACAAGTGGTGCTGTCACTGCCGGAGTAATTTGCACTGGAGCCGCTTCTGCATATTCCGTCGCGTGGGCGTCGCCCCGACAATCGTTAACCCCTCGGGGTGGTGCGGCAAGTGCCTGCATCACAACGCAGGACATCGTGAACTCGATTGCCCAGTCTACGACTTGTGCCGACACTGTGGACGGCGTGGCCCATATGGGTTCTTGCGCACGCATCAATGCGCAGCTGACGACGCTTACACCACTGATGATCAAAATCTGGCAGATGATTATGTAGACTTGGTGCAGGACGATGACGGTGCGTGTTTCTAGCTGGGTCAGCTCGAGCCAGAAGGGAGGGTGATGTTACAACCAGGGCCTAGCACCCCACTCTTTTTCACTCTCCCTAACGAGAACCCTTCCCTTCCGCCCACTCTCCACTTCTTGATCACGTCCCCGTCCTGGGACCCATCACATGCCTTGCTTCCATCCCCGTGACCATTGATTGTCTATGTTGACCTTTTGCTTACCGTTGTTATGAACTTCCTTATCACTTATCTCCTTATCTCTAAGACCGGACACTTACTTAATACCCTATCAGAAGCCAGGCTTTACGCCATCCGCTTTTGTATATTCGGGCCCACATGACTCTGTGATATCTTATCTTTAGACGCTCATTTGATTACGTATATAAGTCCACTGTAACTACATTGTAGACCTCAGACTCGACTTATTGAATACATCGGTGCTTGTCTTCTGGACTTCCCCTTGAACACCTTGACTCGATCGTCTCACAAAGTACTTCTGGTACTTCCTGCTCAACATCATCTTAGAGTGCAGCCTCTTTGACTTTGACTCCTCCTGTACAAACTCCAAGAGTGTTACAATCCCTTCCAAGCAACCCCATTTTCTTCCACCTCCCCAATAGCGACCCATCTTTACCACCCACTCTCCACTTCACGATCATGTCCCCGTCCTGGGATCCATCACGTGCCTTGCTCCCCTCCCCGTGACCTGCTTTGAACTTGTTGACATACTGTATACCTATGTTTGGTCCCTTATCTCTTATCTTCTTATCTTCTTATCGTTACGACCGGACACTTACTTAATACCCTATCAGAAGCCAGGCTTTACGCCCTCCGTTTCCGTATATTCGGGCCCACTTGACTCCGATCCCTTATCTTATAGACGCCCACTCGATTACGTATATAAGTCCACTGTAACTACATTGTAGACCTCAGACTCGACTTATTGAATACATCGGTGTTTGTCTTCTGGACTTCCCCTTGAAACCTCTGACTCGATCGTCTCAGTGCTTTTGGCACTTTCTGCTCAACATCGTCACTAGGGAACAGCCCCTTTGACTTTGACTCATCCATTCGAACTCCAAGAGGTCCTATTGACCTCTTATCTAACTGAATGTACACAAGCTGTCGCACAAGTCATGCGGAACGTCTCACACCGGACGTAACAAAGAGGTCTTATTGGCCTCTTATCTGATCACGAACAAACGCTGTCACACAAGTCGTGTGGAACGTCCCGCACCGGACGTAACAGATAGGTTCAGTTGTTGTGGTCAAAACTGAAGTGAACGCGTACAATGTAACGACCTTTTATACTACATAGAAGCGTGACAATCATAACAGTAAATAGTTCTATTTACTTGTGACAAGATATAAGAAGGAGTGTGTTGTGCGTGCAATGTGGAATTGTATCTCAATCAGTTAATGGATGCACTTTAGCTTATCTTATCACGATCGTTAGATCGAGTCCACCCGGGAGTCCGGCTCGTCTCAACATTAGGGTCCCTCATCACCTCTTGCAAGAATCCCCTGAGGACTAGCCAGACAGATCAAGGTGGGCACTTGAAGCACACCACCTTGTGGACAGTTAAGGGCAAAGAAGGAGAAAGTTGAAGCTCACTGTTTTGTGATGATTGGGAAACAAAGATTCTTGAAGCAGTGAGCTTTGAAGAAAAGGTTGGACTGATCAAAAGAAGAGACAGATCAGTTAAGTGTGCTCAGGGCCCATAACCTGTGAAACAGGCATGGAGTGCAGCATACTGACTGTGAAGGTTAGTGGGTTAAGCTAGAGACAAGTTATACTTCAGAGGTGAAGGAAACTCTATATTACTATACTACACACCTAGAGACAAGTTATCTACAATAGACAGTTAGTCAACAGTAAGGTAGTAAGTAGAGAGACTGGGACTTACACTTCAGAGGTGAAGGAAACTCTGAAGTGTAAGAGACGAAACAGACACCCTTATATACATCTTCAAGGGATGGTCTGTGCACTGGGAATAAGTCCACAAGTGCCAGACAAAGTCCAAACAATAAACAAGAGGGCATAAGGCCATTGGCCACTACAGAAATTACATGTTACATGGTGTATCAGTCAGCTACTGTGGAATGTGAGAAGGAAAGTAATAATGATAATGTAAAAAGTCCGGAACTCCAGTATCTAATCTAATCTACAAAGTAGCTAATCTAATCACCTGATGCCTGAAGCATCACCGAACATCTTCTGTGTTCAACAAGCCATACCCATCTTATTACTGTCAAATAGGGCATAGCACGAGTCCGGGTAACTCACAAGTTTTTTGAGTAGAGCCGTGGGAAAACTCATGGGTATTGATACTCGCGGATCCAGGTGATCCGTGGGAAAATACTCACGTGGATCTGGGTATTGATTTTGGCACCCCGGGTACCCACACAGGTACTCGCGGAATACTCGTGGGAATATTATTATATAAAATTATTTTTTTACTAGGCTTGTCAACCTAGAACAGAAATGGCTGAAACATGGATTGAACCTAAGACCTCCGGGAACAAGCTCGGTCCGGTGCTCTAACCACTAAGCCACCCAGCCTCACTGGTAAAGACACACAATATATTATATATAGGGTTATGCAGAATTGATTTTATCACTTGTATCTATTTAATTGTGAACGCATTTTGATCTTATCACTTGTATTATCTTAGATGTATATCTTTAGTATCTAATTAATTGTGAACGCATTTTTGATCTTATCACTTAGATGTACATCCCAAGTATCTAATTAATTGTGAATGCATTTTTGATCTTATCACTTAGATGTACATCCTAAGTATCTAATTAATTGTGAACGCATTTTTGATCTTATCACTTGTATTAGATGTATATCCTAAGTATCTAATTAAATGTGAACGCATTTTTGATCTTATCACTTAGATGTACATCCCAAGTATCTAATTAATTGTGAACGCATTTTGATCTTATCACTTGTATTAGATGTATATCCCAAGTATCTAATTAACTGTGAACACATTTTTGATCTTATCACTTAGATGTATATCCTAAGTATCTAATTAATTGTGAACGCGTTTTTGATCTTATCAATTAGGCGTGATCCCGGCATCTCTGTACCGATGTGTGCCGACACGTGCATTCTTAAGCCTACCTTCCTAGATAGGAAGGCAATGCACGGTCCGATCGGCGCGCCCCACACTTCGCGTTTTTTCGCGTTTTTTCGCGTTTTTTTGCATTTCTATAGATATTGTAACTGATTCTTGTTTTATTTTGGATCGGATGCATGATCTGACTTGAAACTTCGTGGGATTGTAGTAATATATATATTCTTTCTGTGTATGCAAGATGAAGATCTCTGGCTGCCTCAAACCTTACAAGTAAACCTACGAGTATACCCATGAGTACTTGGATCCGTGCAAGTATAGGACTTGCGGCTCCAGGTGATCCGTGGGAACATACTCATGCGGATCCGAGTATGGGATTATCTAATCTAAATACCCACGAGTTCAGATCCGGGTAACTCACAAGTGCACTCGTGCTAGGCCCTACTTGTTACGACCTCTGCCGAGCAACCCCATTTTCTTTACTCTCCCCAATGCAAACCCCCTGTTACCGCCTGTGCTACATTTCTTGATCACATCCCCATCCTGGGATCCATCACATGCCCTCCTTCCATCCCCGTGACCCAGTTTACATCTGTTGACATGCTGCTTGTTCATATTTGCTTTCTTATCTCTTTATCTTCTTATCTTAAGATCGGACACTTACTTAGTACCCTATCAGAAGCTAGGCTTTACGCCATCCGCTTTCGTATATTCGGGCCCACCTGACTTGGTTATCTTATCTATAGATGCCCACTAGATTACGTATATAAGTCCGCTGTAACTACATTGTAGACTTCAGACTCGACTTATTGAATACATCGGTGCTTGTCTTCTGGACATCCCTTTGGATGCTTGACTCGACCGTTTCAGTACTTCTGGTACTTTCTGCTTAACATCGTCTTCAAGTACAGCCTTGTTGACTTTGACTCCTCCCCTCTAAACTCCAAGGGATCTCATTGGTCCCTTATCTGATCACGAACGAACGCTGTCACACAAGTCGTGTGGAACGTCCCGCACTGGACGTAACACTACTGTCAAATGGATGGCTGTCACCATAAAATGGATGGTGCACAGCCCTATCAATAAATATTATGTTAAACAACCATGCTGCTGGTTATACTGACTGTGGTTAGTAGCAGTTTAGGCTAAACAAACAAGTAGTGCTTCAGAGGTTAGAAGAACTCTTATACAACTATACTACTGACCTAAACAAACAAGTAGTCTACAGAAGATGGTTAGTTGAAGGTAGAAGAAAGTATAGTAAAAGGGAACTTATGCTTCAGAGGTTAGAAGAACTCTGAAGTGTAAGAGATGAAACAGACACCCTTATATACCCATGGGGGCCAGGGGAAATGGTCTGTGTGCACTGGGAATAAGTCCACAAGTGCTGGACAATAAATAGTGAGGGATAATGGCCATTGGCTAAAGAGATATCATGTGCTTACTGCGCATTACTAAGGACATCACTAATCAGCTGAGTAACATGAGAAATAAATGTAATAAAGATATTGTAAAAAGTCCGAAACTCCGGAACTTAATCTAATCTTATCTACAGCTAAAGCAATCCTTAGATGCCTGAAGCATCTCCAGACACGTCCTGTGTCAACATATTATTACAAATCACAGTTGTGTGACAATATTACCACTTTAGGGATGTCAGTGGGGGAGAGGTGGGTGAGCTCATTTGCTAGAGCCAGTTTCGAATTCAATGTCCTAGAATGGCTAGAATGGCTAGCACTAGTCATTCTAGCAACATGTCATTTTCCACTGATATAGTCCTAGTTGTCATCTCAGTCTCTCTGGGCTGGGACATGATCACGTGCTTGTCCCCTTTGATTAGTGACAGCGACCAATGACCAAACTAAACCAATGACAACTTGGACAACTGTAGCATCTTTATCTTTCATCAAAAACTTTATCCAAAACTTTTAATTGATTCCCTTCGAGGACTTGTCTTTATGTTGTTCAACACCGCGGATGTCGGTTGCAGGTGACGACACGCATAATGTTTCAGATGTCGATGTCCTGCGCCCGGGTCTCGATCAAACCCAGCCGACTATCTTCTTTTCATCCTTAGGGACCTCACTCCCGTGTTTCCACTCGCTTAAGCCATATGATTCGCCACTTTTCTTCTCTACGCGTCTCACGACAATCAGGTAGTCACCGCGTGGTCCATATACATATATATATATAGGCCTGATATCCTCGTACCCATCACCCGGATAGCAACAACCTAGGCAATATGCTCGTACACACTCTTTTCCGTTTCCTCGCCGCTCTCTCAGTAGCAGTTGTCACCTCCGCCTCTCCAAGCGTACTGAAACTGCGCCAGAGCATCGCGCCCCCGCGCAACTGGATTGACTTGGGCCGCGCACCGTCCACGCACGTCATTCCCCTGCGTATTGCGCTTCCTCAACATCGCTTCTTGGAGCTTGAGCAGCACCTCGTCGAAATAAGTGACCCTTTCCACGAACGCTATGGGGACCACTTATCGAAGGAGGAAGTTGAGGCGCTTATTGCACCTCATGCAACCAGTGTCGATGCCGTCCACGAGTGGCTTACTGGCCACGGTATACAACAGGAGTCATGTGACAGATCATCGGCGGGCGATTGGATCACTGTGCATGTACCCGTTGCACAGGCGGAAAATATGCTTGGCACGGTGCGCTTTGCTTTTATTTTTTTTGTTATTTCCTTGTCTGCGAAGGTGGAATCGAATCTTAACTTTTGTGTGTGCGTGTGTGTGTGTATGTTTGTAGGAATTCCGTTTGTGGAAGCATACACAAGATGGAGATGTCCTTATACGCACGACCGAGTACAGCCTTCCTGCACATCTTGATGATCACGTCGAACTCATCCAACCAACGACGGCGTTCCATCGCGCCAAGGGGCAACGCACTAGCTTACACTTCTCCCCGACACCTGCCACTGCCTTATCTCCCTCTTCAGACGCAATGATTACTGTGCCTGGGTCAGGGGTGACCGTCAATGCAACTTGCAATGCGACGATTACGGTCTCCTGTCTGAAGCAACTTTATAATGCAGATCGTTACGTTCCGCAGGCTACGAAAAAGAACGCGATTGGGCTCACGGGTTATCTGGAGCAGTTCGCCAATTTTGAGGATCTGCAGAAATTCTATGCGGATCAAGTCCCGAACGCGGTCAACACGTCGTTTGATGTCGTACTCATCAATGGTGGGTGTTGCCCTCCCTCCTTCCCCCCTTCCTCCCTTCCTGTTTGGAGATGATTATAAGTGACTTGTGGAATTTTTATGAAGGTGGTCTGAACAGTCAGAATATTTCTCAGGCTGGTGATGAGGCAGATTTGGACGTGCAATTTGGGTTTGGAATCTCGTCCCCTACTCCTGGCAGGTACTATTCGACCGGAGGCCGGCCAAAATTCACTCCAGATGCCAACACGCCAACAGACACTAACGAACCTTATTCAAACGTGGGTATACGCTCTATCCCTCTGGTGTTGTTTTCTGATATCGCGTCATGTCCTAGTGGCTCGACTTCATTCTAGCACAGAAAAATATCCCTCAGACTATTTCCACAAGCTATGGTGACGACGAGCAGACAGGTGAGACCATATCGTCGAGCCTGTCCTCCCCTTTCTTGTCCACTCATTGTACGTGTGCGTGCGTAAAGTACCGAAAGACTTGGCGCGTCGAGTATGCAATGGCTTCGCTGCACTTGGTGCGTTTTTATTCTATTCTGGGTGGGTATCGCATGTTGATCAAGAATCGCTGATTTGCGAACTGATCGTCGATAGGCGCACGCGGCACCTCTCTGTTGTTCAGCTCGGGAGACGGTGGCGTTGGGGATGGTAACGCTGACCCAGCGAGCCAGACATGCTTCACGAACGACGGCAAGAATCAAACCAAATTCCTCCCTGGTTTCCCAGCTAGTTGTCCATAGTAAGACCGTTTCTTTACATATTAACAAACTACTGACTTTTATTTTGGCGTATGGGGGGATTATACACAGTGTAACAGCCGTTGGCGGGACGGTCCACATTCCGGAAGTCGCAGTTGACTTTTCAGGTGGCGGATTTAGCAATTATGTGCCGTCTTCCCATTTCTTTATCTCATCTACGCTCCTTCCTAACTTGGTTGCTCCTACCCTTAGTTCCCACGCCCGGACTGGCAGCACCGCGCGGTGACTAAATACCTCAAATCGTTACCGAAAGGTACATACGCGGGGCTCTTCAACCACGATGGACGCGTACGTACCCACCCAAAACAAAAAGTGTTGTTTTTCTTGACGAAGCCAGGGATCTTGACAACAATTACTATTGCAAATTTTGCCCCTTTTGCCT
>WTXG01000186.1:0-72241 GCA_022496185.1 Multifurca ochricompacta | reverse complement strand
AGGACTAACAGAGAATCAGGAGTGTCATTGGCATGAATAATGACAATGTACTCATTGCCAATATGTAGGCTGGTGAGTATGCTGTCTTCTCATAATACTCATTGATCTTCATATATGCGGCTCAAGGGCAGGAAAAAATCGCTGGTACTTTGGATGTTCAGCATGAGATGACCATGCCCTATGAAGTGCTTCAAGGGCTGGTATGGCTAGGTGGAGGGTTGATGCTTGCTCAGATGAAAAGGCTTGTTGTGCATTATCAGTGTGCTGGTAACATTGTCTCATATTTGAATAGGGAGAGCATGAAATACACATACTGCTAGTAAACCAATAAACATGTCGACGCGCTGCCATTCATTGCTGTCTAGCTTAAGCACATGGATCTTATCATGCTTTGCAGCATTAGTCTCTTCCCAACAGAGTTCATCTACAAAGTGTCAATGGACTGTAAAAAGTTGGATATAAGATTATCAATGGTGGAGAAAATCGTGTGTGCTCACTGTTTTATGTCGTTCAGCCCTGTCTAGCATTAGATATGTTGAAGACCATTGGACTTTCATGTCAATGATAAGTTGGACAGGTCTTGCAATACTGGCCTTCGACTGAACAGTTTTCCACATTGCTTTTCACTTTGATGATGACCATTCCTTTATTACAATCAGCTTTCATGCTTCAATTAAAACAACCTGATACATACTTTGACTGCAATTGCCCTGACTAACCCCACCTCATCGTGACTTGTTGGAACATGTGCTTCAGGGTCCTTTGGGTCAAAATGTGGAGACTCGCTGTATGTGGATATGAGCACCTGAGTTGCCAAGTTGATGACATGTGCAAGACAGCTCCAGAGCATTGTTAATCGCTGAAAATTGAAAATTGCAAAACACTCACTTGATTTTCCGCTTTCCGCCAATTGTATTTTTTGCCAGTCATGGCCCTCAAATGTGCAGCCACTTCCTGCATCATTGTAAAATTGCTAGATGCGTTATCACATGTAATGTGACCAATCTGTAATCTATCAGTGAGTGCGAGGTCACATACAATATGTATCATGACACCAGCTAGCCTACCTTGTGGGTGACGCCGACCCGTTTGATAACTTTAGATAGGGCTGACCCAGCCACTCACCATTGTGAGCATTGTTAACTTGTGTGAAGCCAAGAAGGCCACTCTTGAGCTCCCACTGTGTTGGTGTCATTTCCTCAATCCAGTGACCAGTAACTGCAAGATAGCCATCTGTGTTTTCCACTTGCCATGCATCACATGTCAGATTGACTTCCCCAGTGACCGTCAGACCCTACACAATATAAGAAGGTAGAACTAATTATCTAAGACATGTACTTACATTAAGCTGCGCCTTCAACTTCATCAGATGGTCCTTGAACGTGTGTATGATTTCAGCCCACGTCGACTTTCGGCCTGGGACTTTCACACCATTTGTGGCATGTGCAGCAATATTGATCATTTCTTTAAATTTTGGATGTTCGAGGGCCTGTATTGGCTACAAATAGAAACAGTCATATTAAATGAGGACAAAACTCAAAGAGCCTAGCTTACCTGATCACTTGCAACCAGCCATTCAATTGCAGCCTGATGAAAAGTCTTATCAGTATATGGAATAACCTGCTCTGTGGGTTTTTTCTCCCGAAGGTTGCGGTCCAGGACTTGGGTTACAAGTTTGGCAGCTGCTTTGCACTTTTTGATATCGCCCAGTAGTTTGGATTCATACATAGCACCTTGAGCCCATTTCCAGTATATTCCCTATAGAAAAACTATAATAAGACATGGTGGAGAGTAATAGCAATAGACTTACTGAGTGGTGCGCCTCCAGATGGCGGTGTAATGTTGTAACTTCATTAACGAGGCTCTTTTTGTCTCTGCAAGAATTGATTTCATTCAGGAATATAAAAAACTGAAGTATGAGGTACATACAGGCAGAGTTTACAGTGGCAATATTTCTTCATCTTTCCATTGATGGTCTTCACAACAGGAGACTGAAAAAAGTGGTTGATGTCGCATCATTTATCTTCACATGAGGGTGCATCTTCATCGATTGGCTGGACATTGACATCCAACAGAAGCCCTTCATCATCGACATCCCTTGGATTTCCTAATGATGCACACGTCTGCTTGGCTGTGATGACATACAAGTTCAGAATGGAACAATGCTTTTTGAACAATTACGCACCTGTGGTAGACCTTTTATCATTGTCCACTTCATCCTCACTACTTGTGTCCTCGTCGCTGGTAATAGTATGCTTTCTCTGTGAATTTCTGGTGGCACCAAGTGTAATACATCGCTTTTTGGCTGCAGCACAGGTGATTGAGAATTTTATTTGAAACACAAAAAAGACTAAAACATACATGGCTTGGGCTGGTCATTGCTATCCTCATCTTCTTCAGACTCAATGTAAATACTTGCATTGATGTTACGTTTGGGCACAGATGTTGGTGCAGAACCTATGGTCTCGACAGAAGTGTCTCTATCAGTGACAGATGTGGTTTCTTGGGCCTGTTGTGAATGAAACTCCTGCACTGCTTTGCGTTGGAAAGATAGTTTGGGCCGTGCTGTGTTGTTGGCATCAGTCAGCTTTGAGGTCGGGGCAGTTTGGTGTGATGGTTGTGTTTGGACAGTTGGATCAGCATCAGAACCACTAGTAGGTGGATATTAGCCATGAGATGAAATAGCTGAAGATGTGTGAAAATGTACTGAAAATGTTTGAGTTCTGTGATTAGTCGCTGTAGTTTGATCTCAACAATATCCAATGGAAAATTATCCACCCAGTCAATTTTAGACAGATAAGAACAAACACAACCTAATCCAAGCTTTCCTTTGTGAATATATTGCAAATGGCCAGAGGCATCTCAGCAATCCTCCCCAAACATAGCATCAAAATGCCTGTTAAATTTTTCGTGAGCCGTCCCCTGTTCCTTTGTATTCATGACACTCCAGATCTTATCCTCCTTTGTGCCTTGTTGGACAGACTGTGGTAAATTATTTGAGAGGGTGGTAATAGCTTTGACAAGAGTCTTGATCTCTGAGATTGTGGACATTTTCACAGACTTGAAGCATTGATTTGGAGGGGATCGAGGGAAGGAAAAATCTGATTGAAAAAAACTACACGAGTTGTACATATATATGCAGGAGCTCCTGCAACAAGAGATGTGTTAGACATTTGTGGTTGAGGGCGGATATTGCTGTCAGAGTGAACATATCACAAAACTATATCGAAGTTCAAAATGCCATGATGCAGTGATAAACATGTTCATGTGACCTAAATCATCCACTTCGTGTTCAGATATGTACGATTGCTGTCCCAGATGTGCGTTTTCTGCATTCCATGTCATGGAGACTAACAGAGCTGATTTGAGCTGCCCAGAGTGCCTCGTGTGCATGTTTACTCAAGATCTGACCCTCACAGTCAGGAGAGTGGCCAGACAATGCGGTCCACCCTGCACTTTTCACGCATTATGCATTTACAGAACTGCCCTATGCAGCACAGACATTGTGGATACTCACGGACACTGTGTCAGTAGATAGAACAATAGGTAATTACCAGGATAGTCTAACAATAGTCTAGAATGTATTCTAGAGGGTGCCAGACCGCACAAATAGACTGCGCATAACCAAACAAGACACAGTAGTATGGAGATATGCTCTTATGCATCCCATAACTGATTGTTGTCTTATTTTACATCAGACACATGATCCGACTTGGCACTTCATAGGATAACAGTAGATATGTATATAAGACATCCTATAACACGCTGCAGACCCCATCGTGTCCTCTTGGGGCTGCAGGTGGGTTTACATTGTATCTAGGCATAGTAGGAGCTGATCTTGTCCTCTTGGGGCTGCAGGCTCTTGGTATTGTCAATATAGGTGTATTATTGCTGTACAAGCAGGGCTGTTCGTCACTGACTACCTCAAACCTTATGCGTGCATCAATCTCCGCATTCTGCGCAGCTTTTGACAGGCATTTTCATCATTTTCATTGTCTACTTAATTAAGGATGCTTTTTATCATCTTATCTAATATTTCCTTGTAATCGGGATTGTTGCACCTGTTACAATTGCTATTGTTGCTAAAATTATGGTCAAAAGCCGCAGCCTGAGCTGGGCCAGGCACATCACTAAAGACAAGTTACTTCAGAGGTAGAAGAAACTCTATTACACTATACTACACACCTAGAAAGACAAGTTCTATATACAGAGTTAGTCTAAGGTAGTTAGTGAATAGCAGGGGTAACCCCTGGGTATCTTCATTGGTACCTGTACCCGTACCCGTACCCATCGCTATGGGTATGGGTAACCTGCGGGTTACCCGCGGGTCACCTGTGGGTTGCCTGTGTTAAACACGTGCAAGTTCTTTACTTGCATCGTGCATTTCGGATATCCAGCCCGGGCCATCCCGGACCAAGGAGATACACAACGCGTTCATTTATGGCTGCTTAAGATCCCTCAATGACTCTTGTTTTATGCTCAGAAGATTAAGATAATTCATTATTCCATTTTTATTTTATTATGCTGGTCTCAATTTTATACAAGCACAACTAAAATCCACCCCAATATACAGAGATGATTAGATAGGATGTAATAGAACATTGAATGAAAAGCCTGTCAGATAACCACACAGAATGCAAAAATAATTGACAAATGCATAGTGATTGGCAGGGGTAACCCCTGGATATTTGTTTTGATACCCAGGTTACCCATAAAATGAAACACATGCAAGTTCTTTACTTGCATTGTGCATTTCAGACACTCGGCCCGGTCCATCCCAGTCAAGGAGATATGCACTTGGATACAACGCGTTCATCTGTAGCTACTCAGGATCCCTCAATAATTGCTGATTTATGTTCAGAAGATTAAGTTTATTCTTTATTTACATTATTATTTTATTTCATTTTGTGGAACAGGCATGGCACAGGCTTGTACTTTAGATGTACTTATCAGCTACTAGATTAAATGAACGCATTATCTCGTTATCTTGTTTAATGATGTGATTTGATCATATGTCAGATCTTAGATGTATATTCTATGGATCTAATTAATTTGTGAATGCGTTTCTGTTGTGTTATCTATGCGTGATCACAATCTTGTCGGACCAATGGAAAATCGCAGCCGTGATTGTTAAGTCAACCTTCCTTAATAGGAAGGAGATCAGACCAATATGCTGGTCCATGCAATGCAATGTAGTCGCTGCTCTATGCAGCCTGTAGATACACGCAGGCCTTGTTTCAGTAAAATAATTTGATAATAAGATTATAGAATAGTCCAAAGTAGTCTAGAGTGTATTTTAGATAGTGCCAGACTGGCAGAATTGATTGCGCATTAATAAAACAGTTGCATCATGATTTTTAAGAGAGTGGATCACTGATAACACTTTTATTTTACATCACACCGTTGATCTGCTTTGATATTTCATAGGATAACACTAGAATATATTTACAGAAACCCTGTAGCATACATCAAATTAAATATTATCATTTGTTTGCTACAGATGTATTTTATCATTACATTTCTGCTGATCTTGTCAATGACCAATGACCACTTATACCTGCCAAACCTGCTGCATGGGTACAGGTTTCTGGTGGGTTGGGAGTTGTATACCTGTACCTGTACCCATCAAAACCCGCAGCACTTACCTGCGCAGGTATGAAAACCCTTGCTGATCCCTAAAGGTAGTGATGATAGTAGAGAGGACAACTTACACTTCAGAGGTAGAAGAACTCTGAAGTGTAGGAGATGAAACAGACACCCTTATATACAATCCAAGGGATGGTCTGTGCACTGGGAATAAGTCCACAAGTGCCGGACAAAGTCCAAACAATAAACATGAGGGGAAAAGCCATTGGCTACTACAGAAATCACATGTTACATGGTACATCAGTCAGCTACTGCAGAATGTGAGAAAGAAAGTAATAATGATAATGTAAAAGTCCGATACTCCGGTATCTAATCTAATCTACAAAGTAGCTAATCTAATCACCTGATGCCTGAAGCATCACCAAACATCTTCTGTGTTCAACATACCCAACATCACCAACTCAGACTTAATCCAGCTCATGAGGTCATCTCACTGAAGGAGGCCTTGTGAAGGCCAGTGTGTCCTGGATAAAGGTGAGCAAATCCTCAATGTAAGGTTTGCAAGTGAAGAATATGTGCCATGGATGTCACAGCCAGGTGCCTGCTGTGTCCCATCATGTTGTTGTCAAACAATCATGCTGCTGGTTATACTGACTGTGGTTAGTAGCAGGTTAGGCTAGATAAAGACAAGTACTTCAGAGGTTAGAAGAACTCTATATTACTATCTACACACCTAGATAAAGACAAGTCTAATATAATAGGTTAGTCTATAGGTAGTGAGAGAGTAGAGTAAAGCAGAACTTACACTTCAGAGGTTAGAAGAACTCTGAAGTGAAAGAGACAAAACAGACACCCTTATACAGTAGCCCACAAAACCATTCCAATGTTTGGCCACCCTGAAGAGATTGACCTACCACACAATGAGAATAATTTTCAAAATTAGTAGAACTTAGTAGATGATAGTGTAGCATCTAAGCTTCAATTAGAGTCTATATTAATGTCAATTGGATCAGTGGTTCATGATATATAAAATGTTTTGTGAGGCATTATCATTGGAATGGTTTTGTGGCCAACATGTGAGATGACAAAACCAGTATCTGGTGGTCATGGGAATGCATTGACAGTCATGTGACAATGTTTAATAAGTTGAACACACACCAAATAATCATCAAGAACACTTGCTTCTTACCATGCATGCCCTCTCTGCTGCCAAAAGGACTCACATCATCTCCCTCCTCACTTCAGGCAAATCTGCCCATAAAGTGTCAACTATGACTGGCCATGGCACTATTATCATCTCAAGATGGGTCATAAATACTGCCCTTACCATCCCAAGTCAAATGGAGGGAGACCAAGGAAGCTGACAGAGAGAAATGCTCAGCATGCTGTTTGCCTTATCTCCTCTGGCAGGGCAGACACAGATGTGGAAGTGACTAGAGCACTTCAGAAGTTGTTAATGGGTTCCTCTATCAACATAATATGCCCATCCATCCTCCCATCAAGTTTTCAAGCCATAACTGGTGTTGAACACAGAAGATGTTTGGTGATGCTTCAGGCATCAGGTGATTAGATTAGCTACTTTGTAGATTAGATTAGATACCAGAGTCTTGGACTTTTTACATTATCATTATTACTTTCTTTCTCACATTCCACAGTAGCTGACTGATGCACCATGTAACATGTGATTTCTGTAGTGGCCAATGGCCTTTCTCCCTCATGTTTATTGTTTGGACGTTGTCTGGCACCTGTGGACTTACTCCCAGTGTGCACAGACCATCCCTTGGAGTATATAAGGGTGTCTGTTTCGTCTCTTACACTTCAGAGTTTTCTTCACCTCTGAAGTGTAAGTCCTTCCTACATTACTTCCTACTTATACCTTTGACTAACTGCTCTCTGTAGCTAACTTGTCTTATAGGTCAGTAGTATAGTAATAGAGTTTTCTTCACCTCTGAAGTCTAACTTGTCTTATAGCCTAACCCACTAAACTTCACAGTCAGTATGCTGCGCCTCATGCCTGTTCGACAGGTTATGGGCCCTGGGCATGCTTTACTGAACTATCTTTTCTTTTGATCAGTCCAACCTTTCACTTCAAGCTCACAAGCTTCAAGACCTCTCTCCCAATCAGTCTTCCCTGTGAGCTTTGATTACAATTTTCTCTTGCCCTTAACTGTCCACAAGGTGGTGCGCTTTATGTGCCCACCTTGATCTGTCTGGCTAGTCCCTCAGGGGATTCTTGCAAGAGGTGATGAGGGACCCTAAGCGGGTGAAACACCTTGAGTTCCTCATGTGTGCTCTAAGTAAATAGTATTCATAGATATAGCTGGGTTTTCATCCCATAGTTAGTCTTAGTAGGCCACTTGCCCAGAAGGCTTGGGGCTATAGGTTCAGTCAATGCTTGGCTCGATCCGTAAGCCAGGTTTAGCGACCTGCTGGTAGAGTTTAGGGTCTAGAACAAGGCATGGGTAGTCACTCCCATGATGCTTGGGCTCAATACAAGTAGGCTTGAACTACTATAGTATTTACACAGTAGCTAGAGGGTTTTGTCTCTGGGCAGAAGTACCTGCTGCCTTAGTTGGGGGTTCGCCCCAACCAGAGGAAACCTAATAGTCTACTATAGTCATGGCCCCAATCATCTAGGGCTTAATCATGGACTCCACCACCAGCACTAGAGGAAGGGCTATATACCCTTTGTCTCTAGTGGAACTTGCGGTTGGCTCCTCCATGACATGACTCCCCATCTATTTACACAATGTCCCCCTGATGTGGGCTTAGGACTTGTTGTAGATGGCGCTAGACAGTCTACTATACTACTTAGAAGTTGCACATTAGAGGCAGGACTTCTTTAAGTTCTGAAGCATAGCACCACAGAATGGATGGGCCCTCTTAAATGAGACCTGGACAACTGGTTCTAACTGCTCCTTGGAACCAGGATCAACCTTTTTTTAAAATCATCTCAATGTCTTCCATCGTCTTCCCCCCCACTTTCAAGTTCAACAAACTTGATGGCTCCAACTGGCAGCAGTGGTCTGTGTCCTTCACAGCCCTGCTGAGGATTAATGGGATGAAGAGGCACATCACGCATGATGCCCCTGAGTTCCTCAATCCTCCCAAGCCAGAGGATGGAGAAAAGGACGATGAGTACGCCAAGCGCTTTGCACTTTGGTCAGAGCCAATGTACCTGGAATGGAACAGGGTGGAGGAAGTCCTTATGGGAGTTCTGGTGATGGTAACATCGCCAGAAACATACTCCCAAATTGCCTCTGACAGAACTTACCCTTCTGTCAATGCCAAGTATGAGTGTTTGGAATCGCTCTATGGCTCAGTAGGTAGCATGGCCACCTACAACTTGTGGTGTTCTGTGTCCTCCTTCCACTTGGAGGAGGGCAAACAATTCAGACCCCAGTTGCAGCATGTGTTGGATGTGAGGAGTACCCTCAAGGAAAATGGGATGGAGATCTCTGATCTCCAGATGAGCTTTATATTGCTCCAATCCCTACCTCCATCCTACAATGCCATTGCTGGCTCTATCCTGGCGTCAGGTGCTCCTGACCACCTTTCCCCTCAGGACCTTGTACAAAGGTTCCTAAATGAGGAAAGCCGACTAGCCGGCCCTGCAGGAAGTGGTGTTGGGGCTGCCCTTAACAAGGCAGCCCATGTCAACAAAAACAAAAACAAAAAAGTAACTTTCACGCCACAACCTGCAGGTGCATCATCGTCCAATGATGTCACCTGCTTCTATTGCCAGAAGCCAGGCCACAAGGCTAATGAATGTTGGCAAAGGAAACAGGACAGAGCCAATGCTGATGCAGGCAAAAAGGGCAACAAGAGGAAGGGGCAAGGCCCCAGTGTACAAAATAACTCCACACAATAGCTACCATAGTTAATGGTAGCAGCAGAATACAGGAGGTGCATGAGACACCTCGCATTTCACTTTATATGATGACAGACAATACACAAGAAGTCGATGATGGCAGCAATCCTTGGATGATGGACAGCGGAGCCACCACACACTTTACACCATACTTAGATGATTTCTCTGAGTATCTCCCACACAAGGGACATCAGGTGACAATTGGTGATGGCTCCATAGTCCAAGTTCAAGGAATGGGCAAAGTTGTTCTAAAACTCGAAATAATTATGAGTTAGAACTGAACAATGTCTTCTATATGCCTGGCAGTGAAAGAATACTGTCCACAAGCTGCATCACTGACAAAGGCGGCTCAGTGGAATTTACTCCATCTGAGGTCAGAATAAAGTACAATAATGCAATTATAGTGGAAGGTGTCAAGGCTATGGGACTCTATTGGGTCTTTGGGAAAACAATGCAAAATTTAAATACTGCTTCCCACAAATCTGCATCAAGTAGCCTTGATACCTGGCATTTGCACATGGGTCATATGTCAAAAGAGGCCCTCAAAAGACATGCTCCTAAGGCTGTAAAAGGCCTTAGCATAGATAATAGCCAAGTGGAAGACAAGCCATGTTATGGCTGTGAAATGGGAAAATCACACTGTCTTCCATTCCCTCCCTCTCAAAAGAGAGCTTCAGCACCCTTAGAAGTCATTCATAGTGACCTAGTTGGTCCTTTGCAATGTACTTCAATTCAAGGGAACCTATACTTCACCACTTTCATAGATGACTTTAGCAGGACAGCTCTAGTCGTTGCTATGAAAGCAAAAAGTGATTTTACATCGGTGTTCTGTAATATTAAGGCATTCTTGGAAAATAAAATGGACAAGAAAATAAAGACCTTACACACAGACCAAGGTGGTGAATTTGTCAATAGGGAGCTGAAGTCAATACTTGAGCAGGCTGGCATAGAGCATAAATTGACAATGCCATATTCCCCACAACAGAACGGAAGGGCTGAAAGGTTCAACAGAACCATCATGGAAAAGGCCACTAGTATGCTGCATCATGCTGGTCTTTCCCTTGGTTTCTGGGAATGTGCAGTGCGAACAGCCTGTCACATATACAATAGAATGCCAATCCGCTCTAATAAGTGGAGGACACTGCTTGAGCTTCTGGATGGGGACATTCCAGATGTCTCGTGCTTTAAAATATTTGGCTGCTTAGCCTACTATACTGTCCCAGAGGACAAAAGACGTAAACTGGATCACAAAGCCAGAGAAACAGTCTTTGTTGGGTATGCACCCCACTCTAAAGGATATCTTCTTTGGGATATGCATACTCGATCCTTCGTATTGTCAAGAGATGTGACATTTGATGAAGGGTCCTTCCCATCCAACCTTGCCAAGGACAGCAAGGGAAAGCAAAAGGAAAAAGTTACACCTTTTGTCTTAGAAGTTGAGAGGCCTGTCCAGCCTCAACCAGCAATAGCCACAGTTCCTCATGCTCCTGAAGATAAGGAAGCCAAGGTTGAGGAACAGGAGGTAGTGGAACCTCCTCAAATAAATCCTGAGCCTACCACACCCGAAAGAGAAGACACACATGATGTCACTATCTATCAGACGCCTCCATCCCAAATCATGGAACCATCAGAACTCCCCAGAGAACTCATGCCAAAAGACAGTCTAAGAAGAATGTCAGCAGACTTCCCCAACCAGTCTTTACTAGGGAAAGTCCATGCTCTCAGCAACGTGACAGGGCTGTGCAGGAAGATCTAGATCTTGATACTGCCCGTCCCAAACATTCACGACGAATGAATCCTTGATTTTACAATGAGGATAATGCTGAGTTTGTGCAGGGTTCTTCCAGACTTGGGCATATGGAATTGCTAAATGCTGCAGGTGTCTCTTATAGAGACCCCCTGACTTTTCAGGAGGCAATGCAGTCTGACAATGCCAGTGAATGGCTTGAGGCATGTAAATATGAAATTGATGCCTTAGATAAACTTGATGTATGGCGCCTTGAGGATCTTCCAGAAGGAAGAAAGGCTGTCAAATCAAAATGGGTTTTTAAGCTGAAACCAGATGGACAGTTTCGTGCTAGGCTCGTGGCAAAAGGGTTCACCCAAGTAGAAGGAGTGGACTTTGACGAAACATTTTCCCCAGTCGCCAGATTTGAATCACTTAGATTATTACTAGCACTAGCTACACTAGAGGATTGGGAAATCCACCAGATGGATGTCAAATCGGCATTCCTACATGGTGATCTGGATGAGGAAATATATATGGAGCAACCAGTTGGTTTCGTCATTGCTGGTCAAGAGTCCAAAGTTTGCAGGCTGCAGAAAGCATTATATGGCCTCAAACAAGCTTCCCGAGCATGGAATCTTCAATTCCTTGCAGTTCTTAATAAACTGGGCTTCACTCAGACATACTCTGATGCAGGAGTATATGTGTTTCATCAAAAGGAGGGGGATGATTCACTCTATGTCATTCTCTATGTAGATGACATTACTATACTTGGATCTTCCAATGATAAGATAACGTGGCTGAAGTCAGCTCTATCTAATCAATATGAGATGACTGACTTGGGAGAAATCCAGTCGTACCTTGGAGTTAATATCACCAGGGATCGTCCTAACAAGACACTGGATATTGACCAAGCAGCCTACGTTTTATCTATTATTGAGAAGTTTGGGATGAGGGATTCCAACCGAGTATATACTCCTCTTCCCTCTGGCGCTGATGTACATCTGGTCAAGTTTGATGGCCAAGCATCTACTTCTGAGATAAAGAAGTACCAACAGTTGATGGGGTCTCTGCTATGGGTGCAGATTGGAAGCAGACCCGACATCAGTTTTGCTGTGGCACGCCTTAGTCAATATGCTTCCAACCCCTCTCAGGACCATATGTGACTTGCAAAGTATGTCTTAAAATACCTTAATAGTACAAAAGACTGCAAGTTGCAGTATTCTGGAGGGAATGGGGAGAGTGGCCTTCATGGCTTTGCAGATTCCTCATGGGGAGATCAAGAGGACTGCCGCTCCACCTCAGGCTATGTGTTTTTCTTAGCAAATGGTGCCATTTCATGGTGTTCCAGGAGACAGAAAACAGTAGCACAGTCCACCACTGAAGCCGAGTATATGAGCCTCTCTGAGGCTTCCAATCAGGCAGTGTGGTATAGGACTTTTATGGAGGAATTAGGGTACGAGGTATCCTCCCCTATACTACTCCACTGTGATAACAAGGGTGCCGTGGATTTGGCATTAAACCCGATCACAGGAAGGCGGTCAAAGCATATACCCATCAAGTACCATGCCATTAGGGGGTACATTGAATTGCACATAATTGAGTTAGTGTGAACCCCCACTGGTGAGATGCTGGCAGATGGCTTCACTAAGTCTCTACCAAGAGCATCGTTTGAAACCATGGTCAAGGGACTTGGACTTATGCTGAAATGTTACGACCCTACTCTTTTTCCTGACCCTGCACACCATGCCTTATTCTTTGCACCATCCTTGACTTTCCCCTTCTCTGGACCACTCCCTGATGCCCTTGGTATGCTGCCTTGGGACCTTCCTGATGCCTGTGGCCTGTGTGCCCAGGACCTTACCCTGATGCCTGTGACCTGTTGCTCACAGGACCAACCTCCCTTACCACCATTTACACCTAACCTGATGGTAGTTCTGCTGCTATACTGTTGGATGTACATCACCCTTCCTTATTGCCTTGGTTTATGCCTTGGCCAGTACCCCTGTCCCTGTGCTTGACACCCATAGGATCTCTGACACTGTCCCTGCCAAACCTGACTCTGCACACAAGACGACTTTGGCTTGCATTTGCCCCTCCAGACCACATGACCTGTAGGCACATGACATGGACTCAAAGCCATGACCTATCATGTGACCCTTGACCACATGACCTCAGACCATGTGACCCCCTTTGACCATGTGACCTTGGGCTTTGATCATGACCCCTTAGATCATCTGACCCATCAGTCACTTGACCCTCTTCTCTGATTCCTGTGGGAGTATTCCCACACTGATCTGACTCCTGTGGGACCTGTCATTTCCCCATTTACCCCTGACCCTGGTGGGAATCCTCCCACACTGATATGACTCCTGTGGGGCTGTCCCACATGATTATGCTTCTGATAAGGCTTATCCTTATCATGGACTATATTTGACATCTTATCTGCTATTGGATGATAAGGACTCTGACCCTGTTCCTGATTAGCTACAAACCAGATCCCCATACAGTATATAAGACCCTGTAGACAGTTTATACAACCCTAGATTTGACCTCTTGGGCCTTCAGCCTAGAGATCTTAGACCCCAATACATCAGAAGCCTTTTCCCCCTTTTTTGCATCCTTGAGATCCCTGCAGGGACCCCCCATTGCCTCTGGCAATGGGTGTGTACCCTTCCTTTTGAACCCCTTTGCCACTCCCTAAGGGCTCCAGTGCACTTGGTGTGCTTCTGGCACAGCAGCTGGGCCCTGTCCCCACTTAACAGCCTTAGGGGATTAGCTCCCTTTGGCTGGCTCATCCCGTCTCCCTCTGTGCTTGATTATAGCACCAAACCTTGACCAATTCCGAAGCTAGACAGTGCCCAGAGTCTAGCCTTATTGTGCTAGGCTCGTGGCTGAGGTAATGGACCCGCGCCGACCCATGCACACCGCACAGAACACTCCACTGAGCGTAACATGAAATGAGAGAGCTGGAATCTGGAGACTTTGAATACCAGTTTCACTTTCCCACCATGAGCAAAGTTCTCAACTTCGAGAGTGATGCAAGAGGTGTGTATGGTTTCAGTTTGCATAAGCGAATCACCGCGATATGTGTAATGGGTGATGCTCCGTGTACACTTAGTAATCAAGAAGGGCAAAGGTGTGGTGACCTAAGTCGTTGGGCGTACCGCGGAGGCAAACGTCACGCATCAAGCAATGACCAGGAACTGTGTCACCCACTGTGGTTTATTCAACCACGATGACGGCGTTCTGAAACTGGAGGAAGCTGCAGCCCCAAGAGGACAAGATCCAAAGGATCAAGTCACACAGGGAGGCAGGATATCATTAGCACTATGTATCAAACTCGTGTAGACAGTTACTCACCTGCAGCCCCAAGAGGACAAGATGGGGGCTACAGGCTGTTACAGAGGGTCTTATATACATTTCTCAGTGTAACGAGGTAAGCGATGAGTGTAAGCAAGAATCAGCAGGTATCAGTCAGCTGTATTGCTGACTGAGCCTTATCTTTGTGATTCGTAAGCTGCTTTACTCTGCTGACTGATCATGCTCCACAATGTGATGTCATAATGACGTCATTGTGGAGTAGATAACTGATATGTAGTCTAGCCCTTAGGTCTGGAACATGTCTATCTACTGATACATGTGATTCTGTGCTAAAATTGGCCATGGCCCAACCTGGGCCCTTATCTAGAGCTCCACTTACCTAGAACCTTCTAGGCTGGACTCCTCTTATCTTGATAACAGCTCCACTAGGTCTAGAATCGTCTAGACTGTGGGGCCTTGCCTATTGTGGTAAACACAATAGAGAATCGACTTGTTATTGTTGAGTGGCTCTTGTGCTGACTAAGCAGCATGTGACTATTACATGTGACTCGGTCACATGATCCATGTCACAACTACATTCCCATGATCACATGTTGAGACTGCTGGGTAATCTTCCCACAGTCATGTGATCCAAAAGGGAGAAAAGAAAGGAAAAATAAAATAGAGCCATGACAATATGCCTCTGAACACCATGCACTTCTCACACTCAAGAGTTAGAGAAGTTGGATCTCTGGCTGGCAATATGCTCATTCAATTGTGATGGCAGTGTGCTCATCCAACTCATTTCCCATCCATGACCAAGATGCCTTCAGCATGGAGGGATGTTGAACACAGAAGATGTTCAGTGATGCTTCAGGCATCAGGTGATTAGATTAGCTACTTTGTAGATTAGATTAGATACCGGAGTCTCAGACTTTTTACATTATCATTATTACTTTCTTTCTCACATTCCGCAGTAGCTGACTGATGCACCATGTAACATGTGATTTCTGTAGTGGCCAATGGCCTTTCTCCCTCATGTTTATTGTTTGGACATTGTCCGGCACCTGTGGACTTACTCCCAGTGTGCACAGACCATCCCTTGGAGTATATAAGGGTGTCTGTTTCGTCTCTTACACTTCAGAGTTTTCTTCACCTCTGAAGTGTAAGTCCTTCCTACATTACTTCCTACTTATACCTTTGACTAACCGCTCTCTGTAGCTAACTTGTCTTATAGGTCAGTAGTATAGTAATAGAGTTTTCTTCACCTCTGAAGTCTAACTTGTCTTATAGCCTAACCCGCTAAACTTCACAGTCAGTATGCTGTGCCTCATGCCTGTTCAACAACTGGCCCCTCCCATATCATACACCCCCATTCCATCATACAGTAACCCACAAAACCATTCCAATGTTTAACCATCCTGAAGAGATTGACCAACCACACCATAGGAATAATTTCCAAAATTAGTAGAAATTGGTAGATGATATTGTATCATCTAAGTGTCACTTAGAGCCTATACTGATGTCAATTGGGTCAGTGGTTCATGATATATAAAATGTTTTGTGTAGCAATGTCATTGAATTGGTTTTGTGGCCTATTGCACTTATGATGGAATGGGGGTGTATGATATGGGAGGGGCCAGTTATGGCTTGAAAACTTGATGGGAGGATGGATGGGCATATTATGTTGATAGAGGAACCCATTAACAACTTCTGAAGTGCTCTAGTCACTTCCACATCTGTGTCTGCCCTGCCAGAGGAGATAAGGCAAACAGCATGCTGAGCATTTCTCTCTGTCAGCTTCCTTGGTCTCCCTCCATTTGACTTGGGATGGTAAGGGCAGTATTTATGACCCATCTTGAGATGATAATAGTGCCATGGCCAGTCATAGTTGACACTTTATGGGCAGATTTGCCTGAAGTGAGGAGGGAGATGATGTGAGTCCTTTTGGCAGCAGAGAGGGCATGCATGGTAAGAAGCAAGTGTTCTTGATGATTATTTGGTGTGTGTTCAACTTATTAAACATTGTCACATGACTGTCAATGCATTCCCATGACCACCAGATACTGGTTTTGTCATCTCACATGTTGGCCACAAAACCATTCCAATGATAATGCCTCACAAAACATTTTATATATCATGAACCACTGATCCAATTGACATTAATATAGACTCTAATTGAAGCTTAGATGCTACACTATCATCTACTAAGTTCTACTAATTTTGAAAATTATTCTCATTGTGTGGTAGGTCAATCTCTTCAGGGTGGCCAAACATTGGAACGGTTTTGTGGGCTACTGTATACCCCAAGGGATGGTCTGTGTGCACTGGGAAAAAGTCCACAAGTGCTGGATAATACATAGTGAGGGACTAAGGCCATTGGCCAAAAGAGAATCATGTGCTTACTGCACATTACTAAGTACATCACTAATCAGCTGAGTAAGGTGAGAAAGAAATGTAATAAAGATATCATAAAGAGTCCAAAACTCCGGAACCTAATCTAATCTTATCTACAGCTTAAGCGATCCTTAGATGCCTGAAGCATCTCCAGACACGTCTTGTGTCAACAGTTGTCAGTGTCCAAAGGCCCTCAAGATCTGGGTGCATTCAAGATCTGAGTTCAGGTAGAGAAGATCTAAGTTGGGTCAAAGTTTCAAGTGCCCACAATGATATGGAGGGGACATGTGCAGAAAATGAAGTCAAAAGTAGTGGCAATCAGCCCTGCAAAGTGTTGAACAGGCATGAGGTGCAGCATACTGTGTTATGAACCCTGTTGCGTCATTTTATTTTCTCTCCACATCACGTGACACTTCATTTGGCTCTGTTTGCCCCTTTGTTGACTGTATTATGACTTCCTTTGTGCATATTTGTTCCTTATCTCTGACTCGACTTCTTGCTTATCTGTGACTCATACCTTACCTCAGAACCCTTACGTATTTTCCCACCAGAATCGTGACTATACCGGATCCGTCTACGTATATTCTCATCTGGCCCACTCGATTCCGTTCCCTTCTAGGATAGATTACGACTTCGTTGATACATCAAGTACGTTACTCCGATTCAGACTCCGACCTCTATTACGTATATAAGGCCTGCCTAGATAGCCTGTATACCTTAGACTCGACTTCTTAATCGACTTGGTGCATTACCTTCTGGGTGATTCCTAAGACCCGACTCTTGAATTGTCTCAGTGCTTCTGGCACTTGTCCACTCACCGATACTAAGGGATTAGCTCCTTTGTATTGACTTCTCATCCGATCTCTGTGTACTTGAAAGACAGTGCACACCTGACTCCATAGTTCCGCTACACGACTTCTCACACGTTGTGACGAACACCCGCACCAGGCGTTACATTAAGTTGAGTCTCTCCCCACCGTGGCTTCATCCAGCTGCAGTCAGACCTTGCACAACGAAGAACTCATCGACCGCTGAGACAAGGATAATCTTTCACAACAAGTCCTTGGCTCTGCCGTCTGGAAAGATTTTGAAACCGAGTTTGGATACTACATCTATCATGACGACCAGTACCAGCCAGTTGAATACGATGAACAGAAGAGGGTCTGGTACCATATCCGTTACTCTAGAAGCCATCGTTCCTGGGTTACCACAGGACCCGCCCCACCAGAGTACGGCCTAGGACCTTGGAGAGAAAATCCTCCAGCCATCGTCACAGATTCAGAACCAGAAGAATACATTGAAGAAAGCAGCGAAGACGCACAAGTCATAGCCACTAGTTTTATGGCTCAGACAGTTGCACCAGAGAGTACTACGTTCAGAACATCTGCTTTAGTCTCTCCCCAGATCACACAACAAACCTCAGACACCCCACCATTACCTATCCTACGATGTCGACCATCGCTGCACAGTTACCCGACCCCGCTCCAACTGTCCCTGCCCCGAACCTTCCCCCTCCATCAGGACGCCTTACGGGAGTCCTGCCGACACGTTCACGGTGACCGATCACAGAGCAAGAAGTTCATGCTCGAATTTGAGATGTTCAAAACTTCAATCATGACGTCCCCAGATCGTGAACCCTTTCCAACGAACCAACCTCTTCCTCTCCTTATCAGAGGGACTCCGTCGATGATTGGACAATGGAGCAGATTGAATGGCTGAATGACAGAGTTACAGCTGGAACCAGAACCAGGATGAAGATCTGTGGGATGTAGTGGCGCAAAGATTTAAAGACGCCTTCACAGATGGGCAGGCCAAACAGAAGGCTGCCAGAGAACTGAAGTCCCTCAAAATGGAAGAGGAGACTGGATGGCTATGTAGCCAGATTTCGCAACCTGGCCAAGAGAGCGGGGTACGATGTGAATGAAGAGGCAACGCTGACCTCTTCTCCCAGGGGTTGCCCAACCCCTGGTGAAGAACATCATCCAATTCCATCACCCTGAGTCATGGAGCCAGTGGACAGTGCTGCCAGAACACAGCAGCAGGACTACCTGACTTCCAAACATGATTTGGAGTTGATACAAAGAAGGGCAGAACCCGTGATCAGTGGAAGGTGGCGTTTGGGGTGAAACCTACCCATCCTCGAGACCCCAACGCCATGGAACATCGGCAGATCGCACCAAGGCCCTGCAGCCCTTACGATGATGAAAAGAAAAACCTTATGAAGGAAGGGCGCTGCTTTCACTGCAGCACAAGGGCACATGTCGCGATTTGCCCGAAGAAAACAGTCGTGCTGCTGAAGCAACAGTAGCTGCCACCACTATGACATCGCCAATACAAACCTACCCACCCCAGTAAAAGAAAACCCGATAACCGCCCCAAAGACCAAAGAACAAAAGCGGCAGCTATCTGGGAACACATGATGAACGAAGATGAGGCAGTACGGCCTTGATCGTTGACAAGGCCTTTGGCCAGAAGGATTTTTGATTGGCTCGACCCCATCGGCCTGGGCAAGAGCACTCCATGTAACTTCTGTGTACACTAGTCGTTTCAAATCGTTAAACATACCAGTACATTTTGAAATCAAACAGAAGACGGCCAACAGACGAATATTGATCGACTCTGGAGCTACAGACAACTTCATTAGCCAACGACTCCAGAGGACGTTAGGATTGGGGACGCAGTTACTTCCCCAAGAGAAAAACATTTGGAACATAGATGGAACAGCCAACAAAGCTGGGAAAATCACACATTGTTGTGATTTAGAAGTACAGGTTGGGGAACGAATGAAGCAGCTTCGCTTCCTCATCACGGATCTAGGAGAAGAAGACATGGTCTTAGGATACCCATGGTTGGCAGCA
Organism: Multifurca ochricompacta; assembly: GCA_022496185.1. Lineage (NCBI taxonomy): Eukaryota > Fungi > Basidiomycota > Agaricomycetes > Russulales > Russulaceae > Multifurca > Multifurca ochricompacta. Next base: position 52,500 of record WTXG01000186.1, on the reverse strand, counting down.
TTTGAACCCAAGATCAACTGGGCGGAGGCCACCATGGATAAAGATTTCTACCCAGTTATCATCACGTCCCTAGGATACGACTACGCTGCATGACACCCTCTCACCCATGCTATTGTCATGGGATCAGCCGTCACCTGGAGTGACGTGGAACCTGTGGATCAGGTGTATTGTTATGTCACGAAAGCATTGGAACTGGCCCAGGCAGAGGCCCAGAAGAACCCAGAAAAGACATTTGAAGAAGTAGTCCCTGCAGAATATCACCAACATTGGAAGGTTTTCTCAGAAGAAGAATCGCAACGCTTTCCTCCTTCTCGACCTTGGGATCATGCCATTGATTTCATCCCGGATGCCCTGCGATCAGTAGACTGTAAGATCTATCCCCTATCACAACCAGAAAAGAAGCGCTTTCTACCTTTCTGGAGGAACACCTGGCAAAAGGATACATACAACCTTCCAACTCGCCTTATGCATCACCCTTCTTTTTCATTAAAAAGAAGGACAGGAAACTGCGACCGGTACAGGATTACAGACAGATTAACGAACTCACGGTGAAAAATAACTACCCACTTCCTCTCATCTCAGAAATCATCGACAAAATGCGCGATAAAGCCTTGTTTTCGAAAATGGACATTCGTTGGGGTACAATAACATTCGCATCCGAGAAGGCGACCAGCCCAAAGCCGCCTTCAAGACAATCAAGGACTCTTCGAACCCAACGTTATGTTCTTTGGCTTGACGAATTCACCGGCAACCTTCCAGGCCATGATGAATCACATTTTCCGAGACCTGATCCTCACAGAAGAGGTCATGGTGTATATGGAGATATCCTGGTAGCCACAAAGGATGACATTTATCACCACCGAACCCAAGTTCACGAGGTACTAGAAATCCTGGCAAAACATGACCTTTACTTGAAACCTGCCAAATGTTCCTTCGAACAAAAGACCGTCGAATATCTGGGTGTTATCCTGGAAGGGGGGCAAGTACGCATGGACCCTGTAAAAGTACAAGGCATTCGAGAATGGACTGCCCCTCAGTGTACCAAAGACATCAGATCGTTCATTGGATTTTGTAATTTCTACCGACGCTTCGTCAAGGGATTCTCCGCCATCGCCGACCGCTTAATGATTTATTGAAAAAGGACGTGCCCTGGCACTGGGACAACCCAACAGAAAGCATTGACCAAATAAAAGCGATTATCAGCTCCAAGCCAGTTCTTATTCAACCTGACCTGGCCAAACCCTTTGAACTGGAGGTTGAGCATTCCATGTATGCCAACGGCGCAGTCTTATCACAAAGAGATACGGAGGAATTCTTCATCCCGTCACATTCTACTCAGAAACGTTCTCACCAGCGGAAAGAAATTATGACATTTGGGACAGGGAATTATTGGCTATCGTTAAAGCACTACGACATTGGCAACCATATTTGGCTGGATCTCTGCACAAAACCATCATCTATACAGACCACTCCAACCTTTTGTACTGGAGAGAACCGCACAAGATCAGCCGACGGATAGCACGAGAAGTCCTGGAGCTTGAAGAATACAACTTCACACTCAAGCACCTACCCGGAGCTCGTAATGCACGAGCCGATGCCCTGTCCAGACCAACTGGACGAGATGAAGGGGAAAATGACAATGACAATATCGTTGTTTTACCCGAAGATGTCTTTGCGAAGACCGCTGTTGTTAGCCTCCATGACATGGATTTATGGGCCCAAGTAATGCAGAACATGAACCAGGAATTATGCAAATCCTGGGCAGAGCCGCATAACATAAAAATGAAAGACGGCCTCTGGTGGAAGGATGGCGATCGATTGGTTGTCACCGGTGGTGACAACATTAAGAGGGGGGTGATTCATTTTCACCACGACCTTCCCTCTGCAGGACACCCGGGATTGCAAACACATATGCCCTTGCCAAACGAGATTACTGGTGGCCAAACATGAAAAAGGATGTTGAAGCATACGTCAAGGGATGCGCAGAATGCCAGGCAAACAAAGTAAATACTCACCCAAGACCACCGGCACTTTCACCCATTATGCCAATCGCAACAGCTCCTTTCCAGACCATCGCCATGGACTTCATTGTCAAACTCCCACAATCGCAGGGATACGACTCGATACTCACCATCATGGACCATGACTATTCAAAGGCTGCCCTCTTCATCCCCTGTAACGAGACAATATCAGCAGAAGGGGTTGCGAAACTCTACCTGGACCATGTCTACCGGCATTATGGACTGCCACAGAAGATTATTTCTGACCGAGACCCACGGTTTGCTTCCATGTTTGCACGAGCCCTCTGTAAACATCTCAACATTCAGCAGAACATCTCGACCGCGTATCACCCCCAGACAGACGGACAATCAGAGCGAACAAATCAATGGCTGGAACAATATCTTCGATTTTGGTGTAACAAGCGACAGAACGACTGGGCAGAATGGCTGGCGACAGCTGAGTTTGCGCACAATAGTTGGCCAAATGGAACGACAAAGACCACTCCCTTCTCTCTTATTATGGGATGGAACCCTCGCACCACATGGACAGACAAGCCCACAAATGTACTGTCTGTAACACAACGTATCGGCCAATGGGAGGAAATACGGGAATCGGCCAGTAGAAACCTTCAGAAGGCGCAAAGAACCCTAGCCGAGAAGCCTACAAGTTTACGCCCTACCAGGTCGGAGATCAAGTCTGGTTAGAAGGGCGCAATATCCACACATCACACCCAACGGCGAAATTAGCTCCCAGACGTCATGCCCTTTGTAATTGAACGGAAGCTTTCAGATATCACGTACAAGCTCACGTTACCTGCCACCTGGAAATACATCCGTCTTCCATGCTAGCCTTCTAATGCCATACAAAGAAACTGCCATTCACGGACAGAACTTCCCAGACCCCCTCCTGACCTCGTTGATGGAGAACCGGAATGGGAAGTGGAACGTATTGCCGATGCCAAATGGAAGGGTGAGGACGTAATCAAGGCTCCATTACTTGATCAAATGGAAGGGATTCCCAGATGCCGACAACTCGTGGGAACCTGCTGCGGATGTCTTTGTGCCCAAACTCATCGAAGACTTCTATAGACGCCACCCAGAGGCAGATAAAGAGCCAGAGAAGATACAGTTGCTGAACAGTTCTCTCCCCCACAACTGACCAGAAATTCCCCATGTCATCATCTAAGATCCACGTCTCTGCCGCCATCGATGCGTTTCCCGTACTTACTCCTGTGCATCCTCCTTCTCGCCCACTTTCTCCTATTAACTACGATGCGACCGCCCAAGTGGCCCAAGGGGACAGAATCATCGACATCAACGAAGATTTTAATTTGCCTGAACACCCCCATCCCAACATTGATCGATGTAGACTTTGGTGATGAGTCCCCGAGTTCCCCTTCTTCCCCAATGACCCCAACTCACAGTTCTACTTCCCGCTCATGATCCCATCCTCCAAGAATGATGGTACTACGGAGGTGGCCAAGTACATCTACTACACCAATGAAGGTATGGACATAGCTGGGTGCTTAGAGAAAGGAGGGCCCATCTATGGGGCCCCAGTCTACCTCGAAGAGAAGAATGTCGGGCGACTACATTATGTCCTGGGGCCCAAACATTTGCAACACCTCTGGCCCATGACCCACGCGCCTTCGCAATTAACGAAGTGCTTCGAGACCTACGAATGCCATGACTGACCACCGAGATTGCACAACTCCGCAAGTTCCAAGCACTTCAGGACAATCTAGAGATACAGTGTCGCGACTATGAGCGACAAATGGTAAAGATCAATTGGGGGGTTTTTGATATAGAGCATCACCTGGCGAGTATTAGGACGAGGTTGGAACAAGGAGAGGCATACCAGACCATTTCCGAACGGTACGCCGATATTTTTGCGCAACCACTCCCTCATCGCCGCCTCGACCTTGCACCTCAGCTCAATCCTCACTGCTTCGAAATGCCGCAACTCCATGAAAATCCCGATGGCAAGCTTTGCTGGCGCTGCAACAGCAAATACCATCTCAGCTGGTGCTGCCCCAAGGCTGCGAAACGATGCCGACACTGTCAAAGCACCTTGCATTGGAGTCGCCAATGCTTGTTCCGACGACTTACGCAGGCCCCCACCGTCCAGAACCCTTCAGGGTGGTGTGGCAAATGTCTCTCTCACAACGCCAGTCATCGAGAGATCGACTGCCATGTTTACGATGGCTGCTTTCGCTGTGGGAGACGGGGGCCCTATGGTTTTCTATGAACACATGTTTGCCCCACCGATGAAGAGAAGGAGAACTACGATGCGGACCACTACGCCGTAGCAGACGACTACCTCTCCTTGGTCCAGGATGATGACGGTATGCCAATCTAGCTGGCTCTGCTAGGACTTAAAAAGGGGGTAATGTTACGAACCCCGTTGCGTCATTTTATTTTCTCTCCACATCACGTGACACTTCATTTGGCTCTGTTTGCCCCTTTGTTGACTGTATTATGACTTCCTTTGTGCATATTTGTTCCTTATCTCTGACTCGACTTCTTGCTTATCTGTGACTCATACCTTACCTCAGAACCCTTATGTATTTTCCCACCAGAATCGCGACTATACTGGATCCGTCTACATATATTCTCATCTGGCCCACTCGATTCCGTTCCCTTCTAGGATAGATTACGACTTCGTTGATACATCTGTCACGGCTCTACTTTATTTTTCCTTTACTTTTCTCCCTTTTGGATCACATGACTGTGGGAAGATTACCCAGCAGTCTCAACACGTGATCATGGGAAAGTAGTCGTGACATGGATCATGTGACCGAGTCACATGTAATAGTCACATGCTGCTTAGTCAGCACAAGAGCCACTCAACAATAACAAGTCGATTCTCTATTGTGTTTACCACAATAGGCACAGCCCCACAGTCTGGACGGTTCTAGACCAAGTGGAGCTGTTATCAAGATAAGAGGAGTCCAGCCTAGAAGGTTCTAGGTAAGTGGAGCTCTAGATAAGGGCCCAGGTTGGGCCATGGCCAATTTTAGCACAGAATCATATGTATCAGTAGATAGACGTGTTCCAGACCTAAGGGCTAGACTACATATCAGTTATCTACTCCACAGTGACGTCATTATGACATCACACTGTGGAGCATGATCAGTCAGCAGAGTAAAGCAGCTTACGAATCACAAAGATAAGGCTCAGTCAGCAATACAGCTGACTGATACTTGCTGATTCTTGCTTACACTTATTGCTTACCTCGTTACACTGAGAAATGTATATAAGACCCTCTGTAACAGCCTGTAGCCCCCATCTTGTCCTCTTGGGGCTGCAGGTGAGTAACTGTCTACACGAGTTTGATACATAGTGCTAATAGTACACTGCCTCCCTGTGTGACTCGATCCTTTGGATCTTGTCCTCTTGGGGCTGCAGCTTCTTCCAGTTTCAGAACGCCGTCATCGTGGTTGAATAAACCACAGTGGGTGACAAGGTTCCTGGTCATTGCTTAACGCGTGACGTTTGCCTCCGCGGTACGCCCAACGACAAAGGTCACTTTACCTTTGCCCTTCTTGCTTACTAAGTGTACACGGAGCATCACCCATTACAACATCAAGTACGTTACTCCGATTCAGACTCCGACCTCTATTACGTATATAAGGCCTGCCTAGATAGCCTGTATACCTTAGACTCGACTTCTTAATCAACTTGGTGCATTACCTTCTGGGTGATTCCTAAGACCTGACTCTTGAATTGTCTCAGTGCTTCTGGCACTTGTCCACTCACCGATACTAAGGGATTAGCTCCTTTGTATTGACTTCTCATCCGATCTCTGTGTACTTGAAAGACAGTGCACACCTGACTCCATAGTTCCACTACACGACTTCTCACACGTCGTGACGAACGCCCGCACCAGGCATTACATACTGACTGTAAAGTTAGCGGGTTAGGCTAGAAAGACAAGTTACTTCAGAGGTAGAAGAAACTCTATTTTACTATACTACACACCTAGAAAGACAAGTTCTATATACAGAGTTAGTCTAAAGGTAGTGAAGATAGTAGAGAGGACAACTTACACTTCAGAGGTAGAAGAAACTGTTGGCTAAACACGCACCCTGATCAAGGGACCTTAAACAGGACCCTGGCTCACACACCAGAAAAGAAATGGCCATGTTGGGGATTGAACCCAAGACCTCTGGACAAGCCGGGTCTGGTGCTCTAAACCACTGAGCTACATGGCCTCAGGTTCATAGTGGTACACAACCTCCTATATGAGGTCATGCAGAGTTGCATCATGTGACACCTGACTGTGTCAACAGAAACTCTGAAGTGTAAGAGACAAAACAGACACCCTTATATACAATCCAAGGGATGGTCTGTGCACTGGGAATAAGTCCACAAGTGCTGGACAAAGTCCAAATAATAAACAAGAGGGAATAAGGCCATTGGCCAGTAAGGAATCACATGCTTGTACATCATTACTAAGGTACATCAGTCAGCTACTGCAGAATGTGAGAAAGAAAATAATAATGATATGGTAAAAAGTCCAAAACTCCGATATCTAATCTAATCCACAAAGCAGCTAATCTAATCTCCTGATGCCTGAAGCATCACTGAACACATCCTGTGTTCAACACAAAGCTACTGGGAAGAAGGCTCCTCAAAGCTGCTACTTAGGGAGTTCAAGTGGGGTTCTGTGAAGTCAAATACACCTGTATTAGATACAAGAGAACAGACTTAAAGTCTGTCTCAGTTAATCTAGCAGCTTAAATACATCCTGAGTGAGGTACAATCAGTAAATATAAGCTAATCAGAAGGTTCCAATAAGTATCCAGATAATCATATGCTCCAGGTAGTGATTGTCAAGGGGTTTCATACCCACACGGGTAAGTGCCGCGGGTTTTGCCAGGTACGGGTATGGGTATATGGCTCCCAACCCGTGGAAACCCATACCTGTGCGGCGGGTTTGGTGGGTATAGGTGCCGATTATGCATTGATAAGATCAGTAGAATTTCCGAGATAAAACACATCTGCAGTCACAAAAATACAAGATCTTGTCTGATGTATGCTACAGGATGGCGTTAAATATGTTCTAGTATTATCCTACAAAATATCAAAGCAGATTAACAGTGCGATGTAAAATAAAATCCTTATCAGTGATCCACTTTCTTGAAAACCATGATACATCTGTTTTATTAACGCGCAACCAATTCTGCCGGTCTGGCACTATCTAAAATACACTCTAGACTAATATAGACTATTCTATAATTTAATTATCAAATTACTTTATTGAAACAAGGCCCACGTGTGTCTACAAGCTGCATGGGGCAGTGACTACATTGCATTGCATGGTGGTCTGACCTCCTTCCTATTAAGGAAGGTTGACTTAAACGCACAGAAATGTGCATCCAGGGACTAGGACAGTCGCACTTGTATGAAATGAAACCAGAATAATAAAATAATAATGTAAATAAATGATCCATTTAATCTTCTGAACATAAACCAACAATTTTTGAGGAATCTTGAGTAGCCATAAATGAACGCGTTGTGTCCAAGTGCTTATCTCCTTGACTGGGATGGCCCAGGCCATTTACCCGAAATGCGCAGAAATGCAAAGAACAGTCACGCTCATATAAAATTGAAACCAGAATAATAAAATAAAATGGAATAATAAATTATCTTAATCTTATGAACATAAAATAGGAATGTTTGAGGGATCTTGAGTAGCCATAAATGAACGCATTGTGTCCAAGTGCATATCTCCTTGACCGGGATCTCCCAGGCCGGATGTCCGAAATGCGCGATGCAAGTAAAGAACTTGCACGCGTTTCATTTTATGGGTAACCCAGGTATCAAAACAATTATCCAGGGGTTACCCCTACCAATTTCTATGTATTCATCAATTTTTTTTGCATTCTGTGTAATTATCTGACAGGCTTTTCATCAATGTTCTATAACATCCTATCTAATCATTGCTGTATACTAGATTTTAGTTGTGCTTGTATAAAATTGAAAGCAGAATAATAAAATAAAAATGGAATAATTAATTATCTTAATCTTCTGAACATAAAACAAGAGTCATTGAGGGATCTTAAGCAGCCACAAATGAACGCGTTGTGTATCTTCTTGGTCCAGGAAGGCCCGGGCCGGTTATCCGAAATGCACGATGCAAGTAAAGAACTTGCACGCGTTTTCATGGGTGACCTGCGGGTAACCTGTGGGTTACCCGTACCTGTAGTGATGGGTATGGGTACGGGTACGGGTACCAACAAGGATACCCCAGGGTTACCCCTGCCAATCACTAGCTCCAGGGGTTAGGCCCTGAAATAAGATGGGAATTAGTAAGAGGGGTTGCACCTGTTGACACAAGATGTGTCTGGAGATGCTTCAGGCATCTAAGGATCACTTTAGCTGTAGATAAGATTAGATTAAGTTCAGGAGTTTTGGACTTTTTTACAATATCTTTATTACATTTCTTTCTCACCTTACTCAGCTAATTAGTGATGGACTTAGTAATGTGCAGTAAGCACATGATGTCTCCTTGGCCAATGGCCTTTGTCCCTCATTGTTGAATGTCCAGTACTTGTGGACTTATTCCCAGTGTGCACAGACCATTTCCCCTGGCCCCTATGGGTATATAAGGGTGTCTGTTTCATCCCTTCCACTTCAGAGTTTCTTCAACCTCTGAAGTGTAAGTTCTAGTATACTTTCTATCATACCTTTGACTAACTGTCTCTTGTAGATACTTGTCTTTCTAGGTCAGTAGAATAGTAATACAGAGTTTCTTCAACCTCTGAAGTATACTTGTCTTTCTAGCCTAACACACTACTAACTGCAGTCAGTATAACCAGCAGCATGATTGTTTGACAGGTTATGGGCCCTGCCACTCATACTGACTGATTCATTTCTTGTTGTTCATTAACAGCCCAACTTGCTCTTGCACACCAAGCTCTCAAAAGCTTCAAAGTCTTTCCCACCAGCTTCTTCCTGTGAGCTTTCATATTTACTGTCTGTGCACCTTAACACCCCACAGGATGATGCAGTTTACTGCTCATCCTGAACTGTTTGGCTAGCCCTTCAGGGTTCTTGCAAAAGGTGATGAGGGACCCTAAGTGGGTGAAACACCTTGAGCTCCTTGAGTGCGCACTAGGTATTAGTAATTTCATAGTTGTAGCTGGGTTTTTGTCCCATAGATAGTCTTAGTAGGCCTATAGCCAGAAGCTTGTGGCTTTAAGTCCAGTCAATGCTTGGCTCTATCTGTAAGCCAGGTTTAGTGACCTGCATGTGGAGTTTAGGGTCTAGAACAAGGCATGGGTAGTCACTCCCATGACACTTGGGCTTGATACAAGTAGGCTGCACTACTATAGTCTATACATAGTAGATATAGTCTTCATCTCTGGGCATAAGTATCCATTGCCTTTGTAGGGTAACCACACCCTACCAGAGACAGACTAAACATCTACTCAGTCATGGCCCCAATCATCTAGGGCTTAATCATGGACTCCACCACCAGCATTAGAGGAAGGGCTCTATACCCTTTGTCTCTAATGGAACTTGCAGTTGGCTCCTCCATGACATGACTCCCAGTCTTGTTTACACTAGACACTCTGGCTAGTCTACCAGAGCTTATGTCTAGTTACAAGATTGTGCTAGACAGTTTTACTATACCTAGAAAGTCGCACAACAGAGGCAGGACCTTTCTAGGTTCTGAAGCATAGTGCCACAGTAGGGGGTGGCACTCTTAAGTGAGACCTGGGCACTGGTTCTAACTGCTCCTTGGAACCAGGAACAATTTTATATAACATCTCAAAATGCCATCCTCAATTGTCTTCCCTCCCTCCTCCAAGATGGAACATCTTGATTGTCAAACAATCATGCTGCTGGTTATACTGACTGTGGTTAGTAGCAGTTAGGCTAGAAAAGACAAGTTGACTTCAGAGGTAGAAGAAACTCTATATTACTACACTACTGACCTAGAAAAGACAAGTTGCTACATAGAGCGTTAGTCTAAAGGAAGTAGAGAGTAGACTAAATGGGACTTACACTTCAGAGGTAGAAGAAACTCTGAAGTGTAAGAGACAAAACAGACACCCTTATATACCCATAGGGGCCAGGGGAAATGGTCTGTGTGCACTGGGAATAAGTCCACAAGTGCTGGACAATAAACAGAGAGGGATTAAGGCCATTGGCCAAAGAGATATCACGTGCTTACTGCGCATTACTAAGGGCATCACTAATCAGCTGAGTAAGGTGAGAAAGAAATGTAATAAAGATATTGTAAAAAGTCCGAAACTCCGGAACCTAATCTAATCTTATCTACAGCTAAAGCGATCCTCAGATGCCTGAAGCATCTCCAGACACGTCCCGTGTCAACATCCCTCCATGGTGAAGGCATTGATCATTAAATGGAATGAGTTGAATGAGCACACTGCTGTTCACAATTGAACGAACATGTCACCAGTCAGAGATCCAACTTCTCTAACGCTTTGTGAGTTTTGCGTATGAGTTGTAGATTCGCTTATGCAAGTCTACACACCTCTTGCATCACTCTCAAGGTCAAGAACGTGCTCATGTGACATGGTGGGAAAGTGAAACTGGTGTACAAGGTCTCCAGATTCCAGCTCCTTCATTCCAGCACTAGTCCAAATCCAGTTACCATGTGATCAAAAGATGATCTAGGCAGAGACTTTGTAAGGCCATCTGCTAGCATCTCTCCAGTGGGAGTTCGCACCAAGTCTATCTGGTTTGATTCTACATACTCCCTAATGGCATGGTACTTTATTGGTATGTGCTTTGATCGCCTTCCTGTGACAGGGTTTAATGCAAGATCTACTGCACCCTTATTATCACAATGCAGTTGTATGGGTGAACTAACTTCATATCCCAATTCCTGCATAAAAGTCCTATACCACGTTGCCTGATTTGAAGCCTCAGCAAGGCTCATATACTTGGCTTCAGTGGTGGACTGTGCTACTGTCTTCTGTTTCCTGGAGCACCAACTAATGGCTCCATTAGCAAGGAAAAAGACATAGCCAGAGGTGGAGTGGCGGTCCTCTTGATCTCCCCATGAGGAGTCCGCATAGCCATGAAGGCCAACTTCACCATTCCCTCCAGAATAGCACAACTTGTAGTCTTTTGTAGCATTTAAATAGGCTAAGACATACTTTGCTAGTCACATGTGCTGCTGGGAAGGGTTGGAAGCAAATTGGCTAAGGCGTGCAACAGCAAAACTAATATCGGGTCTACTTCCAATCTGCACCCAAAGCAGAGACCCCATTAACTGCTGATACCTCTTGATATCAGAGGTAGATGCCTGGTCTTCAAACTTGACCAAATGAACATCCACGCCAGAGGGTAGAGGAGTATATACTGGGTTGGAATCCCCCATTCCAAACCTCTCAACTATTGAGGATACATAGGCTGTCTGGTCAATATCTAGCATCTTGTTAGGATGATCCCTGGTGATGTTAACTGCAAGGTAGGACTGGATTTCGCCAAGATCAGTCATCTCATATCGGTTAGATAGAGAGTCCTTCAGCCATTGTATCTTCTTAGTGGAGGACCCAAGTATAGTGATGTCATCAACATATAAAATGACGAAAAGTGAACCATCCCCCTCTTGGTGATGATACACATATACTCCTGCATCAGAGTATGTCCGAGTAAAGCTCAGTTCATTTAGAACTGCATGGAATTGCAAGTTCCATGCTCAGGAAGCTTGTTTGAGGCCATACAGAGCCTTCTGTAGCCTACAAACTTTGGACTCTTGTCCAGCAATGACGAAACCGACAGGTTGCTCCATATAAATCTCCTCTTCCAGATCGCCATGAAGGAATGCTGATTTGACATCCATTTGATGGATTTCCCAATCCTCAAGCACGGCCAACACTAATAGTAGTCTAAGAGACTCAAATCTGGCAACTGGGGAGAAAGTTTTGTCAAAGTCCACCCCCTCTATTTGGGTGAACCCTTTTGCTACAAGCCTAGCACGAAAGCATCCATCTGCTTTCAATTTAAAGACCCACTTGGACTTTACAGCCTTTCTACCTTCAGGAAGGTCTTCAAGGCACCACACTTTAAGTTTTTCTAAGGCATCAATTTCATATTGACATGCCTCAAGCCAGTCACTGGCATCATCAGACTCCATTGCTTCTTTAAATGTAAGAGGATCCCTATAAGGGGATCCTGCAGCATTGAGTAGATCCATCTGACCAAGTCTGGAAGAACCTTGCACAAACTCTGCATTATCCTTGTTGTAGAAGTGAGGATTCAGATGATGATTACAATTAGGACGTGCAGTATCCAAGTCTAAATCTTCTTGGATTGCCCTATCTCATCGTTCAGAGCATGGACTTGTCCTCTGAAAATTGGGTTGAGGAATCCTGTCTGCAATCCTTTGTGATTTTCTGATTGCCTTGGTTCTTTTGGGAGGGGAGGATGGTTCCATGATTTGTGATGGAGGGGTCTGATATATAGTCTGAGGGTGTGTGGTGTCTACATTACATGTGGGTGTGGTAGGCTGTGGTGCTAATTGAGGAGGTACGATGTCCTCCTGTTCCTCTTCCAGGTCTTCCTCATCCTGAGGAGCCTCAGGAACATGTGTAGCAGTTGCTGGCAGTGGCTGGACTGGGCCACCAGGTAAAGTAAATGAGCCACCTTGGCTAGGTTGCTCTATGAATTCATCTGCTCTGTTGTCCTTTACAGAGCAGGATGGGAAGGATCTCTCATCAAATGTAACATCTCGTGAAGAGATGAGAGACTGGGTATGACTATCCCAAAGTGTATAGCCCTTAGAAGTAGGCTCATATGTTACAATCCCTGCCGAGTAACCCCGTTTTCTTCACCCTTCCCAACAATGACCCCTCTTTGCCACCTACCCTGCACTTCATGATTACGTCTCCATCCTGGGATCCATCACGTGCCCTCCTCCCATCCCCATGACCTCCATTGTACTTGTTGACTTGTTGTTTGCCCATGCTTGACCCTTATCTCATTATCTCTTATCCCCTTATCTTTACGACCGGACACTTACTTAATACCCTATCAGAAGCTAGGCTTTACACCCTCCGCTTTTGTATATTTGGGCCCACCTGACCTTGTTATCCTTATCTCATAGACGCCCGTTTACTTACGTATATAAGTCTGCTGTATCTACCTTGTAGACCTCAGACTCAACTTATTGAATACATTGGTGCCTGTCTTCCGGACATCCCCTTTGAATCTTTGACTCATTCGTCTCAGTGCTTTTGGCACTTTCCGTTCAACATTGTCTTAAGGGACAGCCCTTTTGACTTTGACTCACCTCACCTGAACTCCAAGGAGCCTTATTGGTTCCTTACCTGAATTCGCAGACAGAGCTGTCACACAAGTTGTGTGGAACATCCCACACTGGACGTAACATCATACCTGACAAAGACTGCTTCCCTAGCTTTGGGATCTAGCTTACGCCACTTGCCCTCTGGAACATGATAATAGGCTTTGCAACCAAAGACCTTGAAATACGAGACATCTGGCTTGTTCCCAACCAGAAGCTCAAGCAGAGTTTTCCACTTATTAGAACAGATGGGAGTTCTGTTATATATATGACATGCTGTCTCAACAGCACACTCCCAGAAGCCAAGAGACAGGCCAGCATCGTGCAGCATGCTAGTGCCTTTTTCCATAATGGTTCTATTAAATCTCTCTGCCCTTCCATTCTGTTGTGGACTATACAGCATCATAAGTTTATGCTCTATGCCAAAATCTTCAAGCATTGCCTTCAGCGCCTTGTTCACATACTCACCACCACAATCTGTGTGAAGACACTTGATTTTATGATTAAATTTGTTTTCTAGTAGTGTCTTCAGTTTATTAAAAACTGGTGTGAACAGATCCTTAGATTTCATTGGAATGATTAGAGCATATCTGCTAAAGTCGTCCAAGAAGGTGGCAAAGTATAGATTCCCTTGTATTGAACTGCACTGCAAGGGACCTACAAGATCACTATGAAGGATCTCAAGGGGGCTGATGTGCGCTTTGAAGATGGGGGAAATGGAAGACGATGGGACTTGCCCATTTCACAGCCATAACATGGCTTGTCTTCCACTTGGCTATTATTTATTTTGAGGCCTTTAACTGCCTCAGGAGCATATCTTTTCAGGGCTTCTTTAGACATATGGCCCATTCTTTGATGCCAGATTTCTAGTGAGGCAGATGCAGATGTATGGATACTATTTAGGATGTGTTTGCCTAGTACCCAATACAATTTGCCAAACTTCCATGCTTCCACTATGATGTTTTCACCATATTTAATTGTTGCCTTCTTATTATCAAAGAACACAGTTGCCCCTTTTTCTACCAGGGCACTGGTGGAGAGTATTTTATGTCCTCCAGGCATGTGGAGCACACTGCTCAGTTCTAGATCATAGCCTTGATCAGTCCTGATGGTCATGGTTCCAACTCCACTTGTCTTTACTATGGAGTTGTCACCTAGTGACACTTCATGGGTGGTGTTGACTTTATATGTATCGAAGTCTTCAAGGTTAGGGCTGAAATGAGACATTGCTCCACTATCAAGCATCCAATAATCTGAATCTATGTCCAGATTATAGGTGTGTGCATAAAGGCAAATGCGAGGTGCTTCTTGCACCTCCTCTATTTTGCCACTACCATTAACTATGGTGGCTATAGTATTTACATGTTGGGCCTCAGCCCTCTTCTTGTTCCCTGCCTTGCCCTTTTTGGCATTCTCCAGGTCCTTCTTCTTCTTTGCACAAGTGTTGGACTTGTGTCCAGGCTTTTGGCAATAGAAGCAGACCACCCCTTGTGAACCAGGGGCAGCAGTGGGAAGTGGTGATAAATTTTTATTTTTGTTTGATTTGACAGGTGCTGCCTTAGATAGGACTGCACTACCACTTCCTGAGGGACCTGCCAGGCGACTTTCCTCATTTAGGAACCTCTGCACAAGGTCCTGAGGAGAAAGCCGCTCTGGGTCGCCAGAGGCCAGTATGGAACCGGCAATGGCACTGTAGGAGTCAGGGAGAGCTTTTAATAATATAAAGCTCATCTGGAGGTCATTAACCTCCATCCCGTTTGTAACGGGTGATGCTCCGTGTACACTTAGTAAGCAAGAAGGGCAAAGGTAAAGTGACCTTTGTCGTTGGGCGTACCGCGGAGGCAAACGTCACGCGTTAAGCAATGACCAGGAACCTTGTCACCCACAGTGGTTTATTCAACCACGATGACGGCGTTCTGAAACTGGAAGAAGCTGCAGCCCCAAGAGGACAAGATCCAAAGGATCGAGTCACACAGGGAGGCAGTGTACCATTAGCACTATGTATCGAACTCGTGTAGACAGTTACTCACCTGCAGCCCCAAGAGGACAAGATGGGGGGCTACAGGCTGTTACAGAGGGTCTTATATACATTTCTCAGTGTAACGAGGTAAGCAGGAAGTGTAAGCAAGAATCAGCAAGTATCAGTCAGCTGTATTGCTGACTGAGCCTTATCTTTGTGATTCGTAAGCTGCTTTACTCTGCTGACTGATCATGCTCCACAATGTGATGTCATAATGACGTCATTGTGGAGTAGATAACTGATATGTAGTCTGGCCCATAGGTCTGGAACACGTCTATCTACTGATACATATGATTCTGTGCTAAAATTGGCCATGGCCCAACCTGGGCCCTTATCTAGAGCTCCACTTACCTAGAACCTTCTAGGCTGGACTTCTCTTATCTTGATAACAGCTCCACTTGGTCTAGAACCGTCCAGACTGTGGGGCTGTGCCTATTGTGGTAAACACAATAGAGAATCGACTTGTTCTTGTCAAGTGGCTCTTGTGCTGACTAAGCAGCATGTGACTATTACATGTGACTCGGTCACATGATCCATGTCACAACTACATTCCCACGATCACGTCTTGAGACTGCTGGGGTATCTTCCCACAGTCATGTGATCCAAAAGGGGGAAAAGAGATGAAAAATAAGGTAGAGCCATGACACCGTTCTCCCTTAGGGTACTCCTGGCATCCAGGACCTTTTGTAATTGGGTCCTGAATGGTTGTCCTTCATCCAGATGGAAGGACACCAGGGCAAGCCACAGATTATATGTGGCCATGCTCCCTACAGCACCATAAAGCCATTCCAACTTATTATACTTCTCAAAAAGAGAAGGATAGTCAGCATCAGAGGTTACTTGAGAGTAAACCTCTTGGGTGACATTAAGATAGAGGAGCCCAATTAGCATTTCCTCTTCTCCCATCCATTCCCTAAGGATGGGATCAATGACTTCCTTTTGCATTTTCTCCTTTTCCTCCTTATCTTCTGGGAGCAGAGGCATGTCAGGGTAGGAGGTAATAATATGCCTCCTAAGCCCGTTCATCCTCAAGAGGGCGTTAAAGTTGGCAGACCAAACCTGCCAGTTTGACCCATCGAGGCGCTCCATCTTGGAGGAGGGAGGGAAGACAATTGAAGATGGCATTTTGAGATGTTATAAAGTTCCTGGTTCCAAGGAGCAGTTAGAACCAGTGCCCAGGTCTCGCTTAAGAGTGCCACCCCACACTGTGGCACTATGCTTCAGAACCTAAAAAGGTCCTGCCTTTGTTGTGCGACTTTCTAGGTATAGTAAAACTGTCTAGCACAATCCTGCAACTAGACATAAGCTCTGGTAGACTAGCCAGAGTGCCTAGTGTAATCAGGACTGGGAGTCATGTCATGGAGGAGCCAACTGCAAGTTCCATTAGAGACAAAGGGTATATAGCCCTTCCTCTAATGCTGGTGGTGGTAGTGATTGTCAAGGGTTTTCATACCCGCACAGGTAAGCACCACGGGTTTTGCCGGGTACAGGTACGGGTATACGGCTCCCAACCCATGGAAACCCATACCCACATGGCAGGTTTGGTGGGTATAGGCACCAATCATGCATTGACAAGATCAGTAGAAATTCTAAGATAAAACACATCTGCAGCCACAAAAATAAAAGATCTCATCTGATGTATGCTATAGGGTATCTTTAAATATGTTCTAGTATTATTATATAAAATATCAAAGCAGATTAACGGTGCGATGTAAAATAAAAGTGTTATCAGTGATCCACTTCTTGAAAATCATGATGCACCTGTTTTATCAATGCGCGACCAATTCTGCCGGTCTGGCACTATCTAAAATACTCTCTAGACTACTTTAGACTATAATATAATATAATTATCAAATTAGTTTACTGAAAAAAGGCCCGTGTGTATCTACAAGCTGCATGGGGCAGCGACTACATTGCATTGCATGGTGGTCTGACCTCCTTCCTATTAAGGAAGGTTGACTTAAACGCACAAGGACAGTCGTGCTTGTATGAAATGAAAGCAGAATAATAAAATAATAATGTAAATAAAGGATCCTTTTAATCTTCTGAACATAAACCAACAATATTTGAAGGATCTTGAGTAGCCATAAATGAATGCGTTGTGTCCAAGTGCTTATCTCCTTGACCAGGATGGCCTGGGCCACTTATCCGAAATGCACAGAAATGCAAAGAACAGTCATGCTCGTATAAAATTGAAACCAGAATAATAAAATAAAAATGGAATAATAAATTATCTTAATCTTATGAACATAAAATAGGAATTTTGAGGGATCTTGAGTAGCCATAAATGAACGCATTGTGTCCAAGTGCGTATCTCCTTGACCGGGATGTCCTGGGCCAGATGTCCGAAATGCATGATGCAAGTAAAGAACTTGCACGCGTTTCATTTTATGGGTAACCCAGGTATCAAAACAATTACCCAGGGGTTACCCCTGCAAATTGCTATGTGTTCATCAAATTATTTTGCATTCTGTGTGGTTATCTGACAGGCTATTCATCAATGTTCTATAACATCCTATCTAATCATCTCTGTATACTGTATTTTAGTTGTGCTTGTATAAAATTGAAAGCAGAATAATAAAATAAAAATGGAATAATGAATTATCTTAATCTTCTGAACATAGAATAAGAGTCATTGAGGGATCTTAAGCAGCCACAAATAAATGCATTGTGTATCTTCTTGGTCCGGGAAGTCCCAGGCCGGGTATCCGAAATGCGCGATGCAAGTAAAGAACTTGCACGCGTTTTCACGGGTGACCTGCAGGTAACCCGCGGGTTACCCGTACCCATCACTACGGGTACAGGTATGGGTACGGGTACCAACAAGGATACCCCAGGGTTACCCCTGCCAATCACTAGGTGGTGGAGTCCATGATTAAGCCCTAGATGATTGGGGCCATGACTGAGTAGATGTCTAGTCTGTCTCTGGTAGGGTGTGGTTACCCTACAAAGGCAATGGATACTTATGCCCAGAGATGAAGACTATATCTACTATGTATAGACTATAGTAGTGCAGCCTACTTGTATCAAGCCCAAGTGTCATGGGAGTGACTACCCATGCCTTGTTCTAGACCCTAAACTCCACATGCGGGTTGCTAAACCCAGCTTACAGATAGAGCCAAGCATTGGCTGGACTTAAAGCCACAAGCTTCTGGCTATAGGCCTACTAAAGCTATCTATGGGATGAAGACCCAGCTACAACTATGAAGTTACTAATACCTAGTGCGCACTCAAGGAGCTCAAGGTGTTTCACCCACTTAGGGTCCCTCGTCACCTTTTGCAAGAACCCCGAAGGGCTAGCCAAACAGTTCAGGATGAGCAGTAAACTGTGTCATCCTGTGGGGTGTTAAGGTGCACAGACAGTAAATATGAAAGCTCACAGGAAGAAGCTGGTGGGAAAGACTTTGAAGCTTTTGTGAGCTTGTGTGCAAAAAGCGAGTTGGGCTGTTTTGTGAACAAAGGGAATATAAACAGTCAGTATGAGTGGCAGGGCCCATAACCTGTCAAACAATCATGCTGCTGGTTATACTGACTGTGGTTAGTAGTGGTTAGGCTAGAAAAGACAAGTTGACTTCAGAGGTAGAAGAAACTCTATATTACTACACTACTGACCTAGAAAAGACAAGTTGCTACATAGAGCATTAGTCTAAAGTAGTGATGTGCCTGGCCTGGCTCAAAGCTGGAAGCCGGGCCAAGCCAGGCTGTTGTGATGGCCCAGCAAGGGCTTTGGCCCGGCTCAGAGAAACTAAAAGCCAAAGCCACTGGCTCAGGCTGCAGCTTTCAACAGCACATACAAATGCATTAGCAATCGTCAAAATCAGTAGAAATCTTATCACAAAGTGGTTGATTTGGGTCACGTGATCATGTTTATCACGGCATTTCAAACTTTTTCTTCAATATAGCTTTGCAATATGTAACACACCAAGTCAGATTTGGATTAGCTGAACTATAACTACTAGTTATGTCACAGCAAGGTGTGGTGCTGTGTTGAGTTCGAGGTTTGAGGTTGTCTGTCAATGCTACAAGAGCCTTTTATCAAGTCAAGGTTCCAAGCTAGATCAAGCTGTGCCGGTCAAAGGGGGCACACGCGCGAGACGAAGTCGAGCAGTGACACTAAGTCCTGCTGCAAGTTTCACGGGGTCGAAGTTCCTTCAAGGCGCGGCTTAAAGGTTTCAAGTGGAAGGTGTTCTCAGTCAAGTAATGTGAGTCCCAGTACACCTGTATTGCTACAGAAGAACAGACTTAAAGTCTTACTCTGATCTACTAGGGGTTTATATACATGTGCTATGCTATGAAGGTTGGTTCTGGTAGTTACTAGAGCGTTCACTAGGTAGTCTAATGGTTGTACAGTAGAATACCCCAGAAGGATAAAGAAAGGAGAGGGGTTGCGCCCTCTGGATGTTGATCAGTAAGTCACTAAGTAAGATCAGTAAGCAAATCAGTCAGCATGTAAGTAATAAGTCCTTCATAAGCAAGTCATGTGTGTATCTGCGTGATATAGTAAAATGTAAGGCAAAAGAAAAAGAAAAGCACATGGTACACATGACCCTAACACCAACAGACAAAACCGTCACATTACCCCCTTTGTAAGCCTCTGTCTGACCTCAGACAGTGGGTTCGTCAGTCTGAAGTTGATTGGCAATGCGCGGTGGTGAGCGGCGCGCATGACGACGGTGAGGGAGATGTCGACTGCCTGGTCCCCCAGCTTGTAAGACAGCACGTAGTTCAGGGTCTGGTACAAAGCGAGCAACCTGGGTGGGAGGGATGGAGCGTGAAGGGGCGTGAATATAGGTGAGGTGGGGGAATACTCTGTAGTAGAGGTCGGTGCGTGACATGGCGTGTGTGGCTTCGCGGATGCTTTGTGAGGCTCTGTCAGCCTGTCGTCGCCAGTGAGCAATGTTGCGATGGGCTTCATCCAGGCGGTAAGTAGCGTGGCGGAAACGAGAGACTTCGGCCCAGGCTCCTGGATCATGCATGTCGTCTAGAGCGTTGTCCACCAGGGGGGTGTAGGATTGGTTGTCATCAAATAGGTGTTGTTGGCAAGCAGAGAGAAGAGGGTTGGGGCCATGAGCGAAGTGGTAGAAGGTGGTGGCATAGAGTGGAGCATGGCTGATGGGGTGACGCTTTCCCATTGTGAAGTAAACACGAGGGTCCACACAACAGTATTCAAAGGCAACCCAACGAGCAGTGTCAAGGTGGCCGTCTTTGTCAATGATCTGCTGTGGAATGAAGCGGGGAGAGTGGACATGGTTGCGTTGAAAGGGGAAGCCAGGAGAGTCGTAATCTGAACCAGGTTCATTGACTTCACGTTGTGTTTGTGTGACTATATCTTCGGCTGGGAGGTGTGCAAAGGTAGGGGTCGTAGGGCGATAAACAAAGTGGGGGTTGTCAGGTGGGGGTCCATGGGTCTGTAGTCTAGTGCGGGCTTCTTCCAGTAGAAGTAAGACTCTGTTGCGGATGTCGTCTTCCAACGTCTGGTTTGCAGCTGTGAGTACCATTGCCTGAGTGAGATTGGTGGCCGGGTCATCGGACAAAGTAAAAGGCGTTGATGGGCATGGTGGAGAAGGAAGAGGGGTTGTGATGGGTGTGGGAGGAAGTGTGGGGGCATCCAGCGGTCGTCTTAGTGCACCTTTAGTAGCGGCATCCATGGCAGCAGACCTGGTAGCTTCAAAGACCTCAGGATCATTGATAGGGGACGGTGCTTGTCCAGTAAGAGGGTGGCGGAAACGAGAGGTGGACATTCTTGGGGTGATGCGATAGAATTTGCGTTCTTGAGTAAGACAAGCAGGGCGTTTTATACGTGCCATAGGGGAAGAAGGAAAAAAAGGATGGGGACACAGATTGTTGGGGTAGATGCACCCCCCTTTAAGAGTGGCGTCGACCCTGGCGCCTAGAAATGGAATCATAGTACTGCTTCACAAGGTCAGGGGCGTGGCAGTCCTCCTTATTTACCCAGGAGTTGTCACTTGTGGGATATCCTTTCCAGCTGACCAGGAATTGTAAGTTCTGGGAGCGCCCATGGAGTCTGTGATCTAAGATGGCTTCCACTTTGTATTCCTCCTCATGGTTTACAATATCAGGTGGAGGTCTTAAGAAGTTCGGGCCATGTGCATCTGTTTCTTTGTAAGGGGACAGAAGATCAACGTGGAAAACATTGTGGATCCTCATATGGGGTGGCAGGGATAATCTATAGGCCACTGGAGAGATTTGGTCTAAGATCCGGAACGGGCCATACTGGCGCGGGGCGAGTTTTGTTGAGGGGAAGTGTGTCTTGATGTTGCGACCTTCGAGCCAGACCTGGGAACCGACGGGGAACGTCGGATAGGATGGGCGTGTAGCGTGTGAACGGAAGGCCGCTTCGGCTCGCATGCGGGCGTGTCGTAGACTGTTTAGCCAGTCGTCTAGGCGAGGGACATCCGTGTCGGATAATTCTGCTTTCCAATCCAGTGAAACGCCGTGAAGTAGTGCGTGTGTGTTACAATCTCTACCGAGCAACCCCATTTTTCTTCCACCTCCCCAACAGTGACCCATCCCTGCTGCCTACCTTGCACTTCATGATCACGTCCCCGTCCTGGGACCCATCACGTGCTTTGCTCCCTTCCCCGTGACCTGCTTTGGACTTGTTGACTTGTTGTGTACCTATGATTGGCCCCTTATCTCTTATCTTGTTATCCCCTTATCTTTATGCTCGGACACTTACTTAATACCCTATCAGAAGCCCGACTTTACGCCGTCCGCTTCCGTATATTTGGGCCCACCTGACTCCGTTATCTTATCTATAGACGCCCACTCAATTACGTATATAAGTCCACTGTAGCTACCGTGTAGACCTCAGACTCGACTTATTGAATACATCGGTGTTTGTCTTTCGGACTCTCCCTTGGACCCTTTGACTCGATCATCTCAGTGCTTTCGGCACTTCCTGCTCAACATTGTCACTAGGGAACAGCCCCTTTGACTTTGACTCTCCCACTGAAACTCCAAGAGGTCCTATTGGCCTCTTATCTGAACACACGAACGAAGCTGTCGCACAAGTCGTGCAGTACGTCTCGCACCGGACGTAACATCAAGTCGAGTCTCTCACAGTGGCTTCCAGCCGCAGTCAGACCCTCTTCCGAGAAGAACTCATCGAGTGCAGAGACGAGAATAATCTTTCACAGCAAGTACTTGGCTCTGCCGCCTGGAAGGACTTTGAATCCGAGTTTGGATACTACATGTCACAGCCAGGTGTCTGCTGCGTCCAGTCACGTTTTCGATGTCTGAAGGCCCTCAAGATGCGGGGCGCACTCAAGATTCAAGGTCTAACAGAGAAGGCCTAGTTTAGTTCAAAGTTTCAAGTGCCCACGATGTTATGGAGGGGGCGCGTGCAGGAAACGAAGTCGAAAGCAGCAGCAATCAGCCCTGCAGAGTTACTGGGAAGAAGCCTCCTCAAGCTGCTACTCAGGGAGTTCAAGTGGATCTTAGTGAAGTCGAATACACCTGTATTAGATACAAGAGAACAGACTTAAAGTCTGTCTCAGTTAATCTAGTAGCTTAAATACATCCTGAGTGAGGTACAATCAGTAAATATAAGCTAATCAGAAGGTTCCAGTAAGTATCCAGATAATCAGATGCTCCAGGGGTTAGGCCCTGAAATAAGATGGGAATTAGTAAGAGGGGTTGCACCCTCTGTAGCACAAGCGTGGTGTGCAGTTAAACAATCAGATCATAAGAATTATCAGCCCTCTAGTCACATAACTCGAAACCGAACGCGCGCGCGCGCGACTCGAAAAACGTCACGTTTTGTCACAAAACCTGTCACAAGTCATCGGAAACCGTCACACTATGTCTATCACGACGGAAGATACCAACCGGTAGAATACGACGACGAGAAAAGAGTTTGGTATTGTATCCGATACTCGGACAGTCGAAACTCTTGGGTCACGACCAGACCTGCCCCACCCGAATTTGGACTAGGCCCATGGAGAGAAAACCCTCCGGCCATTGTCATGGACTCCGAACCAGAGGAGTACGTAGAAGAACCCAGCGAAGAAGAAGCACCGGCATTAGCAAGGACTACGTTTCCGGTTGCACCTGAAGTTGTCACGATCAGAGCCCCTGCTTTGACAACTCCACAGATATCAATACGATCCACTGACACAGTAACCCCACTCTACCAAAATATGTCAACGATTGCCGCCCAACTCCCAGATCCCGCCCCGCCAGCTCCTGTGGCACCACCACCGAACATCCCCCCCCCTCTGGACGTCTGTCTGGAGTTTTACCCCAAACATTCACTGGGGATCGCTCACAGAGCAAGAAATTCATGTTGGAGTTCACGACATTCAAGAACTTCAATCATGATGTCCCACAAATTGTCAACCCGTTCCAAAGGGCCAATTGTTTTTGTCCCTGATCCGAGGGGAAGCAGTGGATGACTGGACGATGGAACAGCTAGAATGGCTGAATGAGCAGATTGAGAGCGGGCGCCGAACTACGAGCGAAGGTCTTTGGGAGACCATAGCCGAGAGATTTAAGGACGCCTTCACAGATGGACAGGCCAAACAGAAGGCCGCACGAGAACTAAAGTCCCTCAGGATGGAAAAAGGAGAGCTTGACGCATATGTAGCCAAGTTCAGAAGTTTGGCCAACCGAGCTGGCTACGACACAGATGAGGAGGCCACGTTGGACCTCTTCTCCCAGGGACTGCCCAACCCCCTGGTTAAAAATATCATACAGTTCCATCACCCCCATGATTGGGACACCTGGGTCGATGCTGCTCGGCGGCAACAACAAGACTACTTGGACTTCCAAACGCGGTTTGGAGTCGACACCAAAAAGGAAAAACCAGAGATCAGTGGAAGGCCGCCTTCGGAGTCAAGCCTGTCCAGCACACCCAGCGGGACCCAAATGCTATGGACACCTCCGCAGATGAGCCCGAGCTCAGCGACACTCACGGAAGATGAGCGACAAACCCTCATGAAAGAAGGGCGCTGCTTCCGTTGTAGAGCATTGGGGCACATGTCTCGAGACTGCCCAAGAAGGGAGCACGGGTCGCTGCCACCACTACGGCAACAGAACATCCTGCTCAGAACAACCCACCAACCATAGACAAACGGTCAAAAGAAGAAAAGGCTCAGGATATATGGGCTAACATGATGAAAGAGAGTGAGGAAGTGCGCGCCATACTAGTAGAAAAGGCGTTTGCAAAGAAGGATTTTTGATAGGCTCAAACCCATCGGCCTGGGCGCGAGCACTCCATGTTACCTCTGTGTATGCTAGTCGATTCAAATCGTTGAAAATACCAGTCCATTTTGAAACTACACAGAGGACGGCCGATCGAGATATCTTGGTGGACTCAGGAGCCACCGACAATTTTATTCACCCACGACTACTTAGGACAATGGGTTTGGGACGGCTGGCACTTCCCCAGGAAAAGAACATTTGGAACATTGATGGAACGGCCAACCGTGCGGGAAAGATCACCCACTACACGGATCTGAGGGTCCAGGTTGGAGAAGCTACGAAAAACATTCGCTTCTTAATCACGGATCTAGGAGACGAAGACCTCATTCTGGGATACCCGTGGCTCGCTGCGTTTGAACCCAAGATCAATTGGGCGGATGCGACGATGGATAAAGAATCATACCCACCATTATCACATCATGGGCTATGATTACGCAGTCAGACACCCGACAATAAAGGCTGCCAGTACAAAAGAAGAAGACCCAGGCTACTGCTATGTCACCAAAGCATCAGAATTAGCTCAAAGGCAATACAGGGGCAGACAGAGAAGACATACAGCGACATAGTGCCGGACACCTACCATCGGCATTGGAAGGTATTTTCCGAGGAAGAATCCCAGCGCTTTCCACCCTCCAGACCATGGGACCATGCATAGACCTACTCCCGGAGACACCGACCGCCATAGATTGTAAAATCTACCCACTGTCCCAGTCGGAGCAGGTAGCGTTAACAGAATTCCTCGAAGAACATTTGGCCAAAGGTTACATTCGCCCATCCAAATCGCAGTATGCCTCGCCCTTCTTCTTTATCAAGAAGAAGGATGGCAAGCTGCGGCCAGTTCAGGACTATCGACGAATCAATGCATACACCGTGAAAAATGCCTACCCCCTGCCGCTCATCTCTGAACTCATCGACACTATGAGGGATAAATCTCTCTTCTCAAAAATGGACGTGCGGTGGGGCTACAATAATGTTCGAATCAAGGAAGGTGATCAGTGCAAGGCAGCGTTCAAGACAAATCAAGGGTTATTCGAACCCAATGTCATGTTCTTTGGTCTCACGAATTCGCCGGCGACATTCCAGTCTATGATGAATCATATCTTCCGCGATCTTATTCTCACAGGAGAAGTAGTGGTCTACATGGACGACATCCTGGTCGCTACCTCAGACAATTTAGACCACCATCGAGACCGAGTGCACCAGGTGCTGGACATATTACAAGAACATGACCTGTATCTCAAGCCTGCCAAGTGTTCCTTTGAGCAGCGGAGTGTCGAGTACCTGGAGTCATCCTGGAAGGAGGACGAGTGCGTATGGACCCCATTAAAGTACAAGGAATCCGAGAATGGCCGGTGCCAACCTGTGTCAAAGACGTCCGGTCATTCATTGGATTCTGCAACTTCTACCGACGATTCGTCAAGGGATTTTCAGGCGTAGCGCGACCATTGAACGACCTACTGAAAAGGATGTACCATGGTACTGGGGTACGGCACAGCAACAGGCATTTGAACAGATCAGGGACCTTGTCGGATCAGAACCAGTACTCATTCAGCCGGATCTGAGTCACCCCTTTGAACTAGAGGTGGACGCCTCCCGCTTTGCGAACGGAGCAGTATTATATCAAAGAAATGCCGCACAAATACTTCACCCAGTGGCATACTACTCCGAAACCTTCTCCCCAGCCGAAAGGAACTATGATATCTGGGATAGGGAGCTCTTAGCCATAGTCAAGGCATTGCGACACTGGCGACCCTACCTGGCAGGGACCCCGCACAAGACCATCATTCACACTGATCATTCCAATCTATTATATTGGAAGGAACCCCACAAAATTAGTCGACGCGTGGCACGAGAGGTCTTGGAGTTAGAAGAATATAACTTACACTGAAACACATCGCAGGGAGCCAGAAGCTAGAGCAGATGCACTGTCACGTAGGCCAGATATGCATACAGGAGAGGACGACAACAATGACATCACTGTCCTCCCGGAAGAAGTTTTTGCAAAAACAGCCGTGGTCAGTCTCCACGACATGGACCTGTGGGCACAGGTTTCCCAAAATATGAACCAAGACCTGTGCCTTTCATGGGCTGACGCTCACAATTAAAGAAAATTGATGGTCTTTGGTGGAAGGACGGGGATCGACTCGTTGTCACCGGTGGTGACAACATTAAGAGGGGGGTGATCCATTTTCATCACGACCTTCCCTCCGCTGGCCATCCTGGCATCGCCAACACCTACGCCTTGGCCAAACGAGACTACTGGTGGCCCAATATGAAAAAGGACATTGAACGCTACGTACAAGGATGCGCGGCATGTCAAGCAAACAAGGTGAACACGCACCCGAAAGTCCCACCACTGTACCCCATCACTCCCACTGCGTCAACTCCGTTCCAGACCATTGCCATGGACTTCATTGTCAAGCTGCCCAAATCACAAGGCTTCGACACTATCCTCACAATCACAGATCATGATTGCTCCAAAGCAGCCCTCTTTATCCCCTGTAACGAAACCATCACAGCCGAAGGAGTGGCAAAACTGTACCTGGACCACGTATACCGTCACTACGGGCTCCCCAAGAAGATCATCTCTGATAGGGATACCCGCTTCACATCGGCATTTGCAAAGGCCCTATGCAAAACGTTGGACATCATGCAGAACATCTCTACAGCATACCATCCCCAAACGGACGGACAGTCTGAACGAACGAACCAATGGCTAGAACAGTACCTCCGATTCTGGTGCAACAGCAGGCAAGATGACTGGGCAGAATGGCTATCAACCGCGGAGTTTGCCCACAACTCGTGGCCCAATGGCACGACAAAAGCCACCCCTTTTTCCCTTATCATGGGCTGGACCCCACGCACCACATGGACAGATAAGCCCACCAACGTCCCGTCGGCAACCGAACGGATAAGCCAATGGGAAGAACTGCGACAATCGGCCAATGAGAATCTGGTAAAGGCGCAACAACTCCTGGCAGCACAGCCAAGCACATTCACACCTTATCGGACCAATGACTGGGTATGGCTCGAAGGCAGGAACATTCACACATCACACCCCACGGCCAAACTAGCGCCCCGACGTCACGGACCCTTCCAGATCACAAGGAAGCTGTCAGATGTATCATATGAATTGAAATTGCCGCCGAAATGGAAGATCCACCCAGTCTTCCATGCCAAGCTTCTGACCCCTTACAGGGAGACCTCCATCCACGGAGAGAACTTCCCGAGACCTCCACCTGACCTTATCGATGGCGAAGAAGAGTGGGAAGTGGAACGAGTTCTAGACTCCAAGCGACAAGGCCGAGGGCGCAGACTGTACTACCTAATCAAGTGGAAGGGATTCCCAGACTCTGACAGTTCGTGGGAACCAGCCGGGGATATCTTTGCCCCAGACCTTATCTCGGAGTTCCACATCCGACACCCAGAAGCGCCGAAGAATGCTTAAAAGAAGTGCCTCAGACCCTGTTAATTCCCCAGTACATGCTCTCCCAGCAACGTTCTAACACCATCCAATCTATCATGTCTTTTGTCGCTGCCAACGCTGCCATTGATGCCTTCACGGCCACCACTGTAGTTGTCGAGAATTTCCCCTCTGCTCATCCCTCCACACGTCCCTCTTCCCCCATTGATTATGAGGCAGCCGAGGCCCGAGTTAAAAATCAGTCCCCGAACCCGAACGACGATTTCGAACACAATGAAGAGCCACACCCGAATGATCTGCTGGGCATGGAGCTGGATGATGAGGTGCCCGAGTTTCCTTTCTTTTCCAACAACCCCAACTCTTCGACCTATTTCCCTCTCGAGATCACCATGGCTGACGGGACCACTGCCATCGCCAAATACATATTCTACACCAACGGAGGAATGGATGTAGCCGGGTGTATGAAGAAAGATGGCCCTGTCTATGGGGCCCCGGTCTATTTGAAGAAAGGTATACGGGACGTCTCCACCACACATGACTGACGAGCAGCTCGGACACCTGGCTGCCGAAGACTCCCACGCCTTCGCTATCGATGAGGTGCTCAACGATATGCGCCTTCCGCGTCTCAAAGCTGAGGTGATGAGACTGCGGAAGAATTTGACATTGCGCACAACACTTAACAAACAATATAAAGAGCATGCAAGATGATGGCAAGGTTGACGAATGGGATGTTCCAAGTGGAACAGGAGTTGGTGGAGATCAGGAAGAGGCTGGAGATAGGAGACGCATATCAGACGATTGCTGAACGGTACGCCGACACGTACGCATGACCCCTCCCCCCACGATCATTAGGAGCCGCCCCGAGGCTGATACCAAACCGATTCGAAATGCCTCGGATGCACGAGAACCCTCGTGGAGAGACGTGCTGGCGATGCGATAGCAAGTATCACATCAGTTGGAACTGCCCCTTGAACCGCAAGTGGTGCCGGCATTGTCGCAGCAACCTCCACTGGAGCCGGTTCTGCATCTTCCGCCGTGTGGGAGTTGCCCCAACAATCATCAACCCATCAGGGTGGTGCGGTAAGTGTCTCCGCCACAACTCGGGGCATCGCGAGTTGGATTGTCCAATCCATGACATGTGCCGCCTGTGTGGTCAGTGCGGTCCATATGGCTTCCTTCGCACCCATCAATGCCCGCAGGACCCAGACAAGGAGAACTACACGATGGATGATCGTAATGTAGCCGACGATTATCTGGAGTTGGTACAGGATGATGACGGTACGAGTCGTTTCTAGCCGGGTCTGCTAGAACCAGAAGAGGGGGTGATGTTACAATCTCTACCGAGCAACCCCATTTTTCTTCCACCTCCCCAACAGTGACCCATCCCTGCCGCCTACCTTGCACTTCATGATCACGTCCCCGTCCTGGGACCCATCACGTGCTTTGCTCCCTTCCCCGTGACCTGCTTTGGACTTGTTGACTTGTTGTGTACCTATGATTGGCCCTTATCTCTTATCTTGTTATCCCTTATCTTTATGCTCGGACACTTACTTAATACCCTATCAGAAGCCCGACTTTACGCCGTCCGCTTCCGTATATTTGGGCCCACCTGACTCTGTTATCTTATCTATAGACGCCCACTCAATTACGTATATAAGTCCACTGTAGCTACCGTGTAGACCTCAGACTCGACTTATTGAATACATCGGTGTTTGTCTTTCGGACTCTCCCTTGGACCCTTTGACTCGATCATCTCAGTGCTTTCGGCACTTCCCGCTCAACATTGTCACTAGGGAACAGCCCCTTTGACTTTGACTCTCCCACTGAAACTCCAAGAGGTCCTATTGGCCTCTTATCTGAACACACGAACGAAGCTGTCGCACAAGTCGTGCAGTACGTCTCGCACCGGACGTAACAGTGTGGAGACAACTTAGTTCGATCGTGTGTCCAGGAATTATGGACATATTCGGCAAGTGGGAGGAAGTCGGCCCACTGATGTTGATCGTTGCCAACCCAGAGGCGGAGATATTGTTCTAACCACAAGTTCATTCGCTCACTTGCACCGTCGGTGCGGGGGTGAAAGGCCGTCGACAGGTTCTGCTGGATTTGTAAGGTGGTTGCTAGGGCGCGAGAGAATTGAGAAGTGAAATGCGGATCGCGATCCGAAATGATGCGCCGCAGGACGCCGAATAGCGGGAATATGTGTCGATAGTAGAGTGTTGCAACCCCCTCACCCGTGATATCTTTCGAGCACGGAATGAATTTAGCCGCTTTCGAACAACCTTGATCCACAATGGTTAGTACGGCGTCGTAGCGGCCAGAGACAGGGAGGTCCGTGATGAGGTCCATGGCAATGTATTGGAAAGGGCCCACGGCCACTGGTACATCTAACGGGAAAAGCGGAACTTTCTTTGTTAGCTTAGGCTTGTTTTCTTGACATGGCGCACAGCCGCGGATGTATTCGCATACAAAGTCCGTAAGTCCCGGCCCTTCGTAATCCTGCTGAACTTTTCTAATAGTTTTATCAATACCAGGGTGTCCCGCTAGGATATGGTCATGGTGCTGGTGTAGAATCTCTTGTCTTTCGGACAACGTTTGAGGAAATGGGAGTTTATTGGTGCGGGCTACCTTAACAAACAACGCCGGTGGCAAAACGGTGATTGCTTCGTTATCACTATCACCATGTTCGGCATCTGGTCTACGCGATAGCATGTCGGCTACCGTGTGTAGTTTGCCGGGAACATGTTCGAGGGAGAAGTCGAAATCAGCTAATTCTTGAAGCCATCGTGCTTGGCGGCGATTGAGTTTTTGCGGTTCTTTGAAATATTGTAAATTATTGTGATCGGTGCGCACTTGTACCTTGTGTTGGGCTCCCAGAAGATACTGGCGCCATGTTCGGAAGGCGACCATAATCGCGAATAATTCCCGATCGTAAATGTCCCAATTTCTTTGGGTAGCGTCTAGTGTCTTTGAGAGATACGCGATGGGGTGTAATCGTCCATCATGGTCTTTTTGACTAAGCGTCGCTCCTACTGCGAACCCTGAGGCGTCTGTATCTACGATGAAAGGTTTGGTGAAGTCTGGTTGAGCAAGAACTGGTTGTGAGGTCACTCGTTGTTTTAGAGTATCGAAGGCGTTCTGTTTGTCTGTTGTCCATTTCCACGGATTCTTCACACTAGTGAGGGCATTCAGGGGTGCCGCAATCTTACTGAAGCCTTGTATAAACCGTCTGTAAAATTGACAAAATCCGAGGAATGATCTAACTTCTTTAACCGTGGTCGGGGTTTTCCAGGATGTGATGCCCTCGACTTTTACCGGATCCATATGAACCTGATTTCCTTCTAGGATTAGGCCGAGATATTCAATTCGCGTCTGTTCGAATGCACATTTTTCCAGCTTAAGATATAGATCGAGTTTATCGAGTTTGTCCAGGATACGGTGGACCTTAGATCGGTGGTTCACGGGATCGGAGTCAGTATGTATTAAAATGTCATCCATATAGACCGTGAACCAGGCCCTTCCCGAGGCATCGTGTTCATCCAATTCTTCGCGGAATTCCGCGTTCATCATAGTTTGAAATGTTGCTGGAGAGTTGGTTAGGCCGAAAAACATCACGTTAGGTTCGTAGAGACCGCGATTAGTTTTGAACGCTGCTTTCCAACGATCCTCTGGTACGATCCGTACGTTATTATAGCCCCAACGGATATCCATTTTGGTAAATAGAGTGCTTCCTCTTACGCGATCGATGAGCTCAGGTATGAGAGGGAGTGGGTATGTATTTCGGATGGTCCAACTGTTAAGTTTTCGATAATCTTGGACTGGACGTAGTTTCCCGTCTTTCTTCTTGATGAAGAAGAAAGGGGACGCGTAGGGTGATTTTGATTCGGTGATATACCCCTTCTGTAAGTGCTCGTCTAGGAACTTATTGAGCGCGTCCTGCTCGCCCAGTCCTAACGGGTAGATCTTGCAGTCTAGCGTGGCGGGTGCGTCTGGCTTTAGTTCTATTTTGTGATCCCAGAGTCGTGCCGCCGGGAACCGTTGCGCTTCTTGATCGCTAAAACCTTCTGATGTCATTGATATTCTTTCGGAACGATCTGATCCCAAGTTCGCTCTGTCATGTCTTTGGCTTTGATCGCTAATTCTTGTGCTATATTCAAATGTTTAAGTCGGCTGTCGGGTAGATTGAACGTGAGTGATTGGTTGAGGGTTCCTGTTGTCCAGTCGATAGTAGGGTTATTTGCGGCGAGCCAAGGATATCCAAGAATCATTTCATCGGCGCCGATAGATGCAACGTAAAAGCGATGATTTTGTTGGTTGTTATTAGTTGTGACTGTGAGATCTACACATTGCGTGATGGTGTGTGTTTGATTAGGTGATCCGTCCGCGTTCTGGAGCTTTTTGGAATAGTTAGTCATTTCGTGGGGAGGCGATGTTTGATGACCGTTCGATAGTTGATGAAGTTTTCGGTTGCACCGCTATCCACGAGTGCTTGTATGTGGGCCTTATTGGTCGCATCATGTAGTGGAACAGATATTTTCATTGATTTTAGAGATGATCTATATACATGATGTGAAAGTATCGCTTGAATGTAGGCCGTGTTGTTCAAGCGATGTAAAAATCCTTGTCACCACTGAATTTCTCCTGGAGTTTCTGGCGCTGTTCATCTGTCATAGTCCTAAGAGCCGTAGCAAGCGCGTCGAGATCGACTGTCGGGGTGTTTGACGCGTTAGCGGAGGCGGGCGCCTTTGCTGGTACCGTCGCAGTCGTGGGTGTTTCGGTGATTGTGGCAGCGCGAGCCGGTGTGGGAGCATTCGCACGTGGTTTCTTATTCGGGCAGTCTCGGACCAAATGTCCTCGCCTACCGCATTCGAAACATCGGCCTTCCTTTTTGTATTGTTCTTTCTCTTCGATTGTTACAGCTTTTTTTATGACTTTGGGGGTCGAGATATCGTGATCGCGTCGTCGATAGAATGTGAATTTATTGCCATGCGGTGGTGTATTGGTTGTGGGTCTCATGCCAAGGGCATCCTTACTGTATAACCAATTAGCGTGATGTTTCCGAGCAGATGCTGCTGCTTCGTCAAAGGTTTTGGGCTGATCAAATAATAACATTGTTTGAACGAGACGCGTGGGGAGACCTCGGTGGAAGTACTGCCGAGCGGCCGGATCATTGATATGAAGTTCTGCCCTTGTGGCTAGCGTGCGAAATTCGGCGATATAGTCATCAATATTGGCATCGCGCATTTGTAATCGGTCTAGCGCACGTAGTGCCTTTTGTCCTGCCGCTACGTCGGCCCATGCTTCTCGGAAGATTTGTTTGAATCCGGCCCAAATGTATGGGACTCGAATGTTCCCTTCTTTGATGTCAGTCAGCCACTTGATTTGGTCCACTACCCATTGGTCTACCCTGGGTCCTCGTATCAATCCCAGGGTGTAAGCCACTCTGGTTCTTTCGTTCTGGACTGTGGCCACGGTTTCATTCAAACTGAAGAATAATTCGAGTTTGGCCAACCAATCCATGGCCGTGTCGCGGTCCCTTCGAAGAAGGATGGTGGTACTCCTGTCATGGTTCCACTTCCTTGATTTACTGTTCCTGCCCCTGGGTAGGAGGGCCTAAGGGTGGTTCGTCGGGATTTCTGCCCATGGCTCGGGTGGTCGCAGTGGATCTCTCTTCGGGACTTCGTTCAGGACAACTGGGATGCGATTCGACAACGTCTTCCTCCGCGGCCCGTCGTGCTTGTCTAGTATTCGGTCTGGCTGCCATTATTTGTGGGGTGGTGGTCCTAGTTTCTATATCGATGGTGTCGTCGGTTGCGGCAAGTAATGCAAAGCGGTTGTGAAGGTCAAAGGGTAAGTCTCCTCTTTCTCTGGGTTCTGATTCTTCGGTCGACAGGTATCGTCGTGGGGATGTCTCGTCGAAGGACGTTCGTTCAGATGGTGGGGTTCTGGGCTCGCGTGTTGAAGACGTCGCGATCGGGTGTCGGGCAAGGGACGCGTCGTCGTCGCCTTGCAGTTCTGGTGGGTTCTTCTGTTTAGTTCTTTGAAAGTCTGTTCTTATGTCACAGCAAGGTGTGGTGCTGTGTTGAGTTCGAGGTTTGAGGTTGTCTGTCAATGCTACAAGAGCCTTTTATCAAGTCAAGGTTCCAAGCTAGATCAAGCTGTGCCGGTCAAAGGGGGCACACGCGCGAGACGAAGTCGAGCAGTGACACTAAGTCCTGCTGCAAGTTTCACGGGGTCGAAGTTCCTTCAAGGCGCGGCTTAAAGGTTTCAAGTGGAAGGTGTTCTCAGTCAAGTAATGTGAGTCCCAGTACACCTGTATTGCTACAGAAGAACAGACTTAAAGTCTTACTCTGATCTACTAGGGGTTTATATACATGTGCTATGCTATGAAGGTTGGTTCTGGTAGTTACTAGAGCGTTCACTAGGTAGTCTAATGGTTGTACAGTAGAATACCCCAGAAGGATAAAGAAAGGAGAGGGGTTGCGCCCTCTGGATGTTGATCAGTAAGTCACTAAGTAAGATCAGTAAGCAAATCAGTCAGCATGTAAGTAATAAGTCCTTCATAAGCAAGTCATGTGTGTATCTGCGTGATATAGTAAAATGTAAGGCAAAAGAAAAAGAAAAGCACATGGTACACATGACCCTAACACCAACAGACAAAACCGTCACAAGTTATATGTCATAAAATTTTCTCTGCCAAAAGCCGCAGCTTGGGCCAAGCCGGGCCAGGGCCAAGCCATCTGTGGCGGCTTTGGCTTGGCCCAGACTTCAGGAAAGCCGGAGCCACCTCAGGCTGAGCCAAAGCCGCGGCTTTTGGGCCAAGCCGGGCCAGAACATCACTAGTCTAAAGGAAGTAGAGAGTAGACTAAATGGGACTTACACTTCAGAGGTAGAAGAAACTCTGAAGTGTAAGAGATGAAACAGACACCCTTATATACCCATAGGGGCCAGGGGAAATGGTCTGTGCGCACTGGGAATAAGTCCACAAGTGCCGGACAATAAACAGAGAGGGATTAAGGCCATTGGCCAAAGAGATATCACATGCTTACTGCGCATTACTAAGGGCATCACTAATCAGCTGAGTAAGGTGAGAAAGAAATGTAATAAAGATATTGTAAAAAGTCCGAAACTCCGGAACCTAATCTAATCTTATCTACAGCTAAAGCGATCCTCAGATGCCTGAAGCATCTCCAGACACGTCCCATGTCAACATTGATGGCTCCAACTGGCAGGTTTGGTCTGCCAACTTCAACACCCTCTTGAGGATGAATGGGCTCAGAAGGCACATTATTACACCCTACCCTGACATGCCCCTCCTCCCAGAGGACAAGGAGGAAAAGGAGAAAATGCAGAAGGAAGTCATTGACCCCATCCTTAGGGAATGGATGGCAGAAGAGGAAATGCTTATTGGGCTCCTCTTTCTTAATGTCACCCAAGAAGTCTACTCCCAAGTAGCTTCTGATGCCAATTATCCTTCTCTTAGTGAGAAGTATAATAAGTTGGAGCAACTTTATGGCTCTGTAGGAAGCATGGCCACATATAATCTGTGGCTTGCCCTGGTGTCCTTCCATCTTGATGAAGGACAGACATTTAGAACCCAATTACAAAAGGTTCTAGATGCCAGGAGTACCCTTAGGGAGAACAGGATGGAGGTCAATGACCTCCAAATGAGCTTCATTTTGTTGAAAGCTCTCCCTGACTCCTACAGTGCCATTGCCAGCTCCATACTAGCCTCTGGGGATCCAGAGCATCTCTCTCCTCAGGACCTTGTGCAGAGGTTCCTAAATGAGGAAAGTCATCTGGCAGGTCCCTCAGGAAGTGGTAGTGCAGTCCTATCTAAGGCTGCACCTGTCAAATCAAAACCAAAAAATATAAATTTATCACCACTTCCCACTGCTGCCCCTGGTTCACAAGGGGTGGTCTGCTTCTATTGCCAAAAGCCTGGACACAAGTCCAATGTGTTGAACACAGAAGATGTTCGGTGATGCTTCAGGCATCAGGTGATTAGATTAGCTACTTTGTAGATTAGATTAGATACCGGAGTTTCGGACTTTTACATTATCATTATTACTTTCTTTCTCACATTCTGCAGTAGCTGACTGATACACCATGTAACATGTGATTTCTGTAGTGGCCAATGGCCTTTCTCCCTCATGTTTATTGTTTGGACTTTGTCTGGCACTTGTGGACTTATTCCCAGTGCACAGACCATCCCTTGGATTGTATATAAGGGTGTCTGTTTTGTCTCTTCCACTTCAGAGTTCTTCTAACCTCTGAAGTGTAAGTTTCTCTTTACTATCTACTTCACTATTAGACTAATGTTCTTATGTAGAACTTTCTTTGTCTAGGTCAGTAGTATAGTTAATAGAGTTCTTCTAACCTCTGAAGTAACTTTCTTTGTCTAGCTTAACCTGCTAACACTCTACAGTCAGTATGCTGCGCCTCATGCCTGTTCAACACAATGCTTGCACAAAGAAGAAGAAGGACCTTGAGAATGCCAAAAAGGGCAAGGCAGGGAACAAGAAGAGGGCTGAGGCCCAACATGTAAATACTATAGCCACTGTAGTTAATGGTAGTGGCAAAATAGAGGAGGTGCATGAAGCACCTTGCATTCACCTTTATGTTCACACCCATAATCTGGACATCAACTCAGATTATTGGATGCTTGATAGTGGAGCAATGGCTCATTTCAGTCCCAACCTTGAAGACTTTGATACATATAAAGTCAACACCACCCATGAAGTGTCACTGGGTGACAACTCCATAGTCAAAACAAATGGAGTTGGCACTGTGACCATCAGGACAGATCAAGGTTTTGACTTGGAATTGAGCAATGTCCTGCATATGCCAGGAGGTCACAAGATACTCTCCACTAGTGCCCTAGTAGAAAAAGGGGCAACTATCTTCTTTGATAGTAAGAAGGCAACAATAAAATATGGCAACAACATCATAGTGGAAGCATGGAAGTTTGGCAAATTGTATTGGGTACTAGGCAAACACGTCCTAAATAGTATCCATACATCTGCATCTGCCTCACTTGAAATCTGGCATCAAAGAATGGGTCATATGTCAAAAGAGGCCCTGAAGAGATATGCTCCTGAGGTGGTTAAAGGCCTCAGTATTAATAATAGCCAAGTGGAAGACAAGCCATGCTATGGCTGTGAAATGAGCAAGTCCCATCATCTTCCATTTCCCCCATCTTCAAAGCATGCATCAGCCCCCCTTGAGATCCTTCATAGTGATCTTGTAGGTCCCTTGCAGTGCAGTTCAATACAAGGGAATCTATACTTTGCCACCTTCTTGGATGATTTCAGCAGATACACTTTAATCATTCCAATGAAGTCTAAAGATCTGTTTGTGAAACAGGCATGTGCGCAGCATACTGACTGTGAAGGTTAGCAGTTTAAGCTAGACAAAGACAAGTTCACTTCAGAGATAGAAGAAACTCTATTATACTATACTACTGACCTAGACAAAGACAAGTTCCTACTAAGAGCGTTAGTCTCAAGGTATAATAGTAAGTAAGAGAAGGGACTTACACTTCAGAGATAGAAGAAACTCTGAAGTGTAAGAGACGAAACAGACACCCTTATATACTCTTCAAGGGATGGTCTGTGCACTGGGAATAAGTCCACAAGTGCCGGACAAAGTCCAAACAATAAACATGAGGGACAAAGGCCATTGGCCACTACAGAAATCACATGTTACATGGTGCATCAGTCAGCTACTGCGGAATGTGAGAAAGAAAGTAATAATGATAATGTAAAAAGTCTGAGACTCCGGTATCTTATCTAATCTACAAAGTAGCTAATCTAATCACCTGATGCCTGAAGCATCACCGAACATCTTCTGTGTTCAACACTGTTCACACCAGTTTTTAATAAATTGAAGACACTACTTGAAAATAAATTTAATCATAAAATCAAGTGTCTTCATACAGATCATGGTGGTGAGTATGTGAACAAGGCACTGAAAGCAATGCTTGAAGATTTTGGCATAGAGCATAAACTCATGATGCTGTATAGTCCACAACAGAATGGAAGGGCCAAGAGATTTAATAGAACCATTATGGAAAAAGGCACTAGCATGTTGCACAATGCAGGCCTATCTCTTGGTTTTTGGGAGTGTGCTGTTGAAACAGCATGTCATATATATAACAGAACTCCCATCTGCTCTAATAAGTGGAAAACTCTGCTTGAGCTTCTGGTTAGGAACAAACCAGATGTCTTGTATTTTAAGGTCTTTGGTTGCAAAGCCTATTATCTGTTGGCTAAACACGCACCCCAATCAAGGGACCTTAAACAGGACCCTGGCTCACACACCAGAAAAGAAATGGCCATGTTGGGGATTGAACCCAAGACCTCTGGACAAGCCGGGTCCGGTGCTCTAAACCACTGAGCTACACAGCCTCAGGTTCATAGTGGTACAAAACCTCCTATATGAGGTCATGCAGAGTTGCATCGTGCGACACCTGACTGTGTCAACATTATCATGTTCCAGAGGGCAAGGGGTGTCGAACAGGCACAGTGCGCAGCATACTGACTGTAAGTGTTAGCAGTTTTAAGGCTAGAAAGACAAGTTATACTTCAGAGGTGAAGAAAACTCTGTATTACTATACTACACACCTAGAAAGACAAGTTATCTACAGGAGACGGTTAGTCAAAGGTAAGGTAGTAAGTAAGAGATAGGACTTACACTTCAGAGGTGAAGAAAACTCTGAAGTGTAGAGGATGAAACAGACACCCTTATATACCCCAAGGGATGGTCTGTGCGCACTGGGAATAAGTCCACAAGTGCCGGATAAAGTCCAAACAATAAACATGAGAGAGAAAGGCCATTGGCCATTACAGAAATCACATGTTACCTGGTGCATCAGTCAGCTACTGCAGAATGTGAGAAAGAAAGTAATAATGATAATGTAAAAAGTCCAATACTCTGGTATCTAATCTAATCTACAAAGTAGCTAATCTAATCACCTGATGCCTGAAGCATCACCGAACATCTTCTGTGTTCAACATCCCTCCATGCTGAAGGCATCTGGTCATGGATGTGAAATGAGGTGAATGAGCATACTGCCATCACCACAATTGAACGAGCATATCACCAGCCAGAG
Source organism: Multifurca ochricompacta (assembly GCA_022496185.1). NCBI lineage: Eukaryota > Fungi > Basidiomycota > Agaricomycetes > Russulales > Russulaceae > Multifurca > Multifurca ochricompacta. The sequence continues at coordinate 13,431 of WTXG01000186.1, read as the reverse complement.
ATCCAACTTCTCTAACTCTCAAGTGCAGGTTGTGAGCTTTGCATACAAGTTGTATATCTGCTTATGCAAACTAACTCACACCACTTGTGTCACTCTCGAGGTCGAGAATATACTCATATGGCATGGTGGGAAAGTGAAACTGGTATTCAAAGTCTCCAAATTCCAGCTCTCTTATTCCAGCATAAGTCCAAGTCCATTCACCATGGTTTCAAACGATGCTCTTGGTAGAGACTTAGTGAAGCCATCTGCCAGCATCTCACCTGTGGGGGTATGCACTAACTCAATTATGTGCGATTCAATGTACCCCCTAATGGCATGGTACTTGATGGGTATATGCTTTGACCGCCTTCCTGTGACTGGGTTTAATGCCAAATCTATGGCACCCTTATTGTCACAATGGAGTAGTATAGGGGACGATACCTCATACCCTAATTCCTCCATAAAAGTCCTATACCACGCTGCCTGATTTGCAGCCTCAGAGAGGCTCATATACTTGGCTTCAGTGGTGGACTGTGCTACTGTTTTCTGCTTTCTGGAACACCATGAAATGGCACCATTTGCTAAGAAAAACATGTAGCCTGAGGTAGAGTGGCAGTCCTCTTGATCTCCCCATGAGGAATCTGCAAAGCCATGAGGGCCACTCTCCCCATTCCCTCCAGAATACCGCAACTTGCAGTCCTTTGTACTATTTAGATATTTAGGACATATTTTGCAAGTCGCATGTGATCTTGAGAGGGGTTGGAAGCATATTGACTAAGGCGCGCCACAGCAAAACTGATGTTGGGTCTGCTTCCAATCTGCACCCATAGCAGAGACCCCATCAACTGTTGGTACTTCTTTATCTCAGAAGTAGATGCCTGGCCTTCAAATTTGACCAGGTGCACATCAGCACCAGAGGGAAGAGGAGTATATACTCGGTTGGAATCCCTCATCCCAAACTTCTCAATAATAGATAAAACATAGGCTGCTTGGTCAATCTCCAGTGTCTTATTAGGACGATCCCTGGTGATGTTAACTCCAAGGTATGACTGGATCTCTCCCAAGTCAGTCATCTCATATCGATTAGATAGTGATGACTTCAGCCACGTTATCTTATCATTGGAAGATCCAAGTATAGTAATGTCATCTACATAGAGAATGACATAAAGTGAATCATCCCCCTCCTTTTGATGAAACACATATACTCCTGCATCAGAGTATGTCTGAGTGAAGCCCAGTTCATTAAGAACTGCATGGAATTGAAGATTCCACGCTCGGGAGGCTTGTTTGAGACCATATAATGCTTTTTGTAGCCTACAAACTTTGGACTCTTGACCAGCAACGACAAAACCAGCTGGCTGCTCCATATAAATCTCTTCATCCAGATCGCCATGAAGGAATGCTGATTTGACATCCATCTGGTGGATTTCCCAATCCTCTAGTGTAGCTAGCGCTAGTAATAATCTAAGTGATTCAAATCTGGCAACTGGAGAGAATGTTTCGTCGAAGTCCACTCCTTCTACTTGGGTGAACCCTTTTGCCATGAGCCTGGCACAAACCGTCCATCCAGTTTCAACTTAAAAACCCATTTTGACTTGACTGCCTTCCTTCCTTTTGGAAGATCCTCAAGGCACCACACATCAAGTTTATCTAAGGCATCAATTTCATATTTACATGCCTCAAGCCATTCACTGGCATTGTCAGACTGCATTGCCTCCTGAAAAGTCAGGGGATCTCTATAAGAGACACCTGCGGCATTTAGCAATTCCATATGCCCAAGTCTGGAAGAACCCTGCACAAACTCAGCATTATCCTCATTATAGAATCGAGGATTCATGTGATGTGAACGTTTGGGACGGGCAGTATCAAGATCTAAATCTTCCTGCACAGCCTTGTCACGTTGCTGAGAGTGTGGACTTTCCCTAGTAAATACTGGTTGGGAAAGTTTGCCGACAATCTTTTTCTTAGATTGTCTTTTGGCATGGGTTCTCTCAGGGAGTTCTGATGGTTCCATGATTTGGGATGGGGGCGTCTGATAGATAGTTTGATCGTGTGTGTCAAGCTCATTATCAGGTGTGGTAGGCTCAGGATTTACTTGAGGAGGTTCCACTACCTCCTGTTCCTCAACCTCGGCTTCCTTGTCTTCAGGAGCCTGAGGAACTGTGGCTGTTGCTGATTGAGCATGGACAGACCTCTCAACTTCTAATACAAAAGGCATAACTTTTTCCTTTTGCTTTCCCTTGCTGTCCTTGGCAAGGTTGGATGGGAAGGATCCTTCATCAAATGTCACATCTCTTGACAATATGAAGGATCGAGTATGCATATCCCAAAGAAGATATCCTTTAGAGTGGGGTGCATACCCAACAAAGACTGTTTCTCTGGCTTTGTGATCCAGTTTACATCTTTTATCCTCTGGGACAGTGTAGTAGGCTAAGCAGCCAAATACTTTAAAGTAAGAGACATCTGGAATGTCCCCATCCAGAAGCTCAAGCGGTGTCCTCCACTTATTGGAACGGATAGGCATTCTATTGTATATGTGACAGGCTGTTCACACTGCACATTCCCAGAAACCAAGGGAAAGACCAGCATGATGCAGCATACTGGTAGCTTTTTCCATAATGGTTCTGTTGAACCTTTCAGCCCTTCCATTCTGTTGTGGGGAGTATGGCATCATCAATTTATGCTCTATGCCAGCCTGCTCAAGTATTGACTTCAGCTCCCTATTGACAAATTCGCCACCTCGGTCTGTATGTAAGGTCTTTATTTTCTTGTCTGTTTTATTTTCCAAGAATGCCTTAATATTACAGAAGACCGATGTAAAATCACTTTTTGCTTTCATAGCAACAACTAAAGCTGTTCTGCTAAAGTCGTCTATGAAAGTGGCAAAGTATAGGTTCCCTTGAATTGAAGTACATTGCAAAGGACCAACTAGGTCACTATGAATGACTTCCAAGGGTGCTGAAGCTCTCTTTTGAGAGGGAGGGAATGGAAGACAGTGTGATTTTCCCATTTCACAGCCATAACATGGCTTGTCTTCCACTTGGCTATTATCAATGCTAAGGCCTTTTACAGCCTTAGGAGCATGTCTTTTGAGGGCCTCTTTTGACATATGACCCATGTGCAAATGCCAGGTATCAAGGCTAGTTGATGCAGATTTATGGGAAGCAGTATTTAGATTCTGCATAGTTTTCCCAAAGACCCAATAGAGTCCCAAAGCCTTGACACCTTCTGCTATAATTGTATTATTGTACTTTATTTTGACCTCAGATGGAGAGAATTCCACTGAGCCACCTTTGTCGGTGATGCAGCTAGTCGACAGTATTCTTTCACTGCCAGGCATATAAAAGACATTATTTAACTCTAACTCATAATTGTTTCGAGTTTTGAGTATGACTTTGCCTGTTCCTTCAACTTGGACTACGGATCCATCACCAATTGTCACCTGATGTCCCTTATTGTTACGACCCTTGCCCAGCAACCCAATTTTCTTCACCCTCCCCAATGATGACCCTTCCCTTCCACCGACTCTCCACTTCTTGATCACATCCCCTTCTTGGGACCCATCACGTGCCCTGCTTCCTTCCCTGTGACTGCCTTTGCTCGTGTTTGTGTTACTGTACTTATGTTTGGCCTGTCTTTGCTTATCCCTTATCTCTTATCTCTTATCTCTACGACCAGACACTTACTTAATTCCCTATCAGAAGCTCGGCTTTATGCCCTCCACTTTCGTATATTTGGGCCCACATGATTCCGTCTTATCTTGTCTTTAGACGCTCATTCGATTATGTATATAAGTCTGCTGTAGCTACCTTGTAGACCTCAGACTTGACTTATTGAATACATTGGTGCTTGTCTTCTGGACTTCCCTTTGGACACTTTGACTTGACCATCTCAAGTACTTCTGGTACTTCCCGTTCAACATTGTCTTAGAGTACAGCCTCTTTGACTTTGACTCTTCCCGCATAACTCCAAGAGGCCCTATTGGTCTCTTATCTGATAATGAACAAACGCTGTCACACAAGTCGTGTGGAATGTCCCGCACCGGACATAACACTTATGTGGGAAATACTCAGAGAAATCTTCTAAGTATGGTGTAAAATGAGTGGTGGCTCCACTGTCCATCATCCAAGGATTGCTGCCATCATCAACTTCTTGTGTGTGCTCAGTCATCATATAAAGTGAAATACGAGGTGTCTCATGCACCTCCTGTATTCTGCCGCTACCATTAATTATGGTAGCTACTTGTGTGGAGTTATTATGTACACTGGGGCCTTGCCCCTTCCTCTTGTTGCCCTTTTTGCCTGCATCAGCATTGGCTCTGTCCTGTTTCCTTTGCTGACATTCATTAGCCTTGTGGCCCAGCTTCTGGCAATAGAAGCAGGTGACATCATTGGACGATGATGCACCTGCAGGTTGTGGCATGAAATTTGGTTTTTTAGTTTTGTTTTTGTTGACATGGGCTGCCTTGTTAAGGGCAGCCCCAACACCACTCCCTGCAGGGCCGGCTAGTCAGCTTTCCTCATTTAGGAACCTTTGTACAAGGTCCTGAGGGGAAAGGCAGTCAGGAGGACCTGACACCAGGATTGAGCCAGCAATGGCATTGTAGGATGGAGCTAGGGATTGGAGCAATATAAAGCTCATCTGGAGATCTGAGATCTCCATCCCATTTTCCTTAAGGGTACTCCTCACATCCAACACACACTGCAACTGGGGTCTGAATGGTTTGCCCTCTTCCAGGCAGAAAGAGGACACAGAACACCACAAGTTGTAGGTGGCCATGCTTCCTACTGAGCCATAGAGCAATTCCAAATGCTCATACTTGGCATGGACAGAAGGATATGTTCTGTCAGAGGCAATTTGGGAGTATGTCTCCGGTGATGTTACCATCACCAGAACTCCCATTAGGACTTCCTCCACCCTGTTCCATTCTATGTACATGGGCTCCAACCATTGTGCAAAGTGTTTGGCGTAGTCATCATCCTTTTCTCCATCCTCTGGCTTAGGCGGATTCAGGAACTCAGGGGCATCATGAGTAATGTGCCTCTTCATCCCATTTATCCTTAGCAGGGCAGTGAAAGACACCGACCACTGCTGCCAGTTGGAGCCATCAAGTTTGTCAAACTTGAAAGTGGGGGGAAGATGATGGAAGACATTGAGATGATTTAAAAGATGATCCTGGTTCCAAGGAGCAGTTAGAACCAGTTGTCCAGGTCTCATTGAAGAGGGCCCATCCATTCTGTGGCACTATGCTTCAGAACTTAAGAAAGTCCTGCCTCTGATGTGCAACTTCTAAGTAGTATAGTAGGCTGTCTAATGCCATCTACAACAAGTCCTAAGCCCACATCAGGGGGACATTGTGTAAATAGATGGGGAGTCATGTCATGGAGGAGCCAACCACAAGTTCCACTAGAGACAAAGGGTATAGAGCCCTTCCTCTAGTGCTGGTGGTGGAGTCCATGATTAAGCCCTAGATGATTGGGGCCATGACTATAGTAGACTATTAGGTTTCCTCTGGTTGGGGCGAACCCCCAATGAAAGCAGCAGGTACTTCTGCCCAGAGACAAAACCCTCTAGCTACTGTGTAAATACTATAGTAGTTCAAGCCTACTTGTATCAAGCCCAAGCGTCATGGGAGTGACTACCCATGCCTTGTTCTAGACCCTAAACTCTACCTGCAGGTCACTAAACCTGGCTTACGGATCGAGCCAAGCATTGACTGAACCTATAGCCCCAAGCCTTCTGGGCAAGTGGCCTACTAAGTCTATGGATGGGATGAAAACCCAGCTAAAACTATGAATACTATTTACTTAGAGCGCACATGAGGAACTCAAGGTGTTTCACCCGCTTAGGGTCCCTCATCACCTCTTGCAAGAATCCCTGGAGGGACTAGCCAGACAGATCAAGGTGGGCACATAAAGTGCACCACCTTGTGGACAGTTAAGGGCAAAAGAAAAGGGAATTGAAGCTCACAGAGAAGATGATTGGGAAAGAAGATCTTGAAGCTTTGTGAGCTTTGAAGAAAGATTTGTTGGACTGATCAAAAAGAAAATACAGATCAGTTAAGCATGCTCAGGGCCCATAACCTGTCGAACAGGCACGGTGCACAGCATACTGACTGTAAGTGTTAGCAGTTTTAAGGCTAGAAAGACAAGTTATACTTCAGAGGTGAAGAAAACTCTGTATTACTATACTACACACCTAGAAAGACAAGTTATCTACAGGAGATGGTTAGTCAAAGGTAAGGTAGTAAGTAAGAGATAGGACTTACACTTCAGAGGTGAAGAAAACTCTGAAGTGTAGAGGATGAAACAGACACCCTTATATACCCCAAGGGATGGTCTGTGTGCACTGGGAATAAGTCCACAAGTGCCAGATAAAGTCCAAACAATAAACATGAGAGAGAAAGGCCATTGGCCATTACAGAAATCACATGTTACCTGGTGCATCAGTCAGCTACTGTGGAATGTGAGAAAGAAAGTAATAATGATAATGTAAAAAGTCCAATACTCCAGTATCTAATCTAATCTACAAAGTAGCTAATCTAATCACCTGATGCCTGAAGCATCACTGAACATCTTCTGTGTTCAACACTGTGCTACTGTCTTTTGCTTCCTGGAACACCAGCTAATGGCTCCATTAGCAAGGAAAAAGACATAGCCTGAGGTGGAGTGGTGGTCCTCTTGATCTCCCCATGAGGAATCTGCAAAGCCATGAAGGCCTACTTCACCATTCCCTCCAGAATAGCGCAACTTGTAGTCTTTTGTAGCATTTAGATAGGCTAAGACATACTTTGCTAGTCACATGTGCTGCTGGGAAGGGTTGGAAGCAAATTGGCTAAGGTGTGCAACAGCGAAACTAATGTCAGGTCTGCTTCCAATCTGCACCCAAAGCAGAGACCCCATTAACTGCTGATACCTCTTAATTTCAGAGGTAGATGCTTGGTCTTCAAACTTGACCAAATGAACATCCACGCCAGAGGGTAGAGGAGTATATACTGGGTTGGAATCCCCCATTCCAAACCTCTCAACTATTGAGGATACATAGGCTGTCTGGTCGATGTCCAGCGTCTTGTTAGGACGATCCCTGGTGATGTTAACTCTGAGGTAGGACTGGATTTTGCCAAGATCAGTCATCTCATATTGGCTAGATAGAGAGTCTTTCAGCCATTGAATCTTCTAAGTGGAGGACCCAAATATAGTGATGTCATCAACATATAAAATGACAAAAAGTGAACCATCCCCCTCTTGGTGATGATACACATATACTCCTGCATCAGAGTACATCCAAGTAAAGCTCAGTTCATTGAGAACTGCATGGAATTGTAAGTTCCATGCTCGGGAAGCTTGTTTGAGGCCATACAGAGCCTTCTGTAGCCTACAAACTTTGGACTCTTGTCCAGCAACGACAAAACCAACAGGTTGCTCCATGTAGATTGTTGAACCAGAGTACCAGTACAGAGCTACTGGAGATCGGTCCAACATAAGATTGTGATCATGCATTTCAGAGATAACACAGCCGATCACAATCACTTAGATACTTAATGATCCTAATACATCCGAAAGCGGTCATGTGACTATAATCACATTATAAACGCGTTGTACTTATGATTAGATTAATAGCTGATTAGTACATGCAGATGTATATAAAAGCCTATGTAAATATGCTACAGAAATTAAGTTGCTATTGCATTATTGAAAGCATCTAAGCCTCTACACATACAAGGTGAGATAGAGTAGTAAAGTAGCATCTAAAGTACAGTCTGCGCCATGCCTGATTCTTCATAGATCTCCTCACCCAGTTCGCCATGTAGGAATGCCGATTTGACATCCATTTGGTGGATTTCCCAATCCTCAAGTGCAGCCAACACTAATAACAGTCTAAGAGACTCAAATCTGGTGACTGGGGAGAAGGTTTTGTCGAAGTCCACCCCCTCTATTTGGGTGAACCCTTTTGCTACTAGCCTAGCATGAAAGCATCCATCTGCTTTCAATTTAAAGACCCACTTGGACTTTACAGCCTTTCTACCTTCAGGAAGGTCTTCAAGGCACCACACTTTAAGTTTTTTTAAGGCATCAATTTCATATTGACATGCCTCAAGCCAATCACTGGCATTATCAGACTCCATTGCTTCTTTAAATGTAAGAGGATCCCTATAAGGGGATCCTGCTGCATTGAGTAGATCCATCTGACCAAGTCTGGAAGAACCCTGCACAAACTCTGCATTATCCTTGTTGTAGAAGTGAGGATTCAGGCGACAATTGTGATTGGGGCGTACAGTATCCAAGTCTAAATCATCTTGGATTGCCCTATCTCATCATTCAGAGTGTGGACTTGTCCTCTGAAAATTAGGTTGAGGAATTCTGCCTGCAATCCTTTCTGATTTTCTGATTGCACAGGTTCTTTTGGGAGGGGATGATGGTTCCATGACTTGTGATGGAGGGGTCTGATATATAGTCTGAGGGTGTGTGGTGTCTACATTACATGTGGGTGTGGTAGGCTGTGGTGGTAATTGAGGAGGTACAATGTCCTCCTGTTCCTCTTCTAGGTCTTCCTCATCTTGAGGAGCCTCAGGAACTTGTGTAGCAGTTGCTGGTGGTGGCTGGACTGGGCCACCAGGTAAAGTAATTGAGCCACCTTGACTAGGTTGCTCTATGGATTTATCTGCTCTGCTGTCCTTCACAGAGTGGGACAGGAAGGATCTCTCATCAAATGTAACATCTCATGAAAAGATGAGAGACTGGGTACGACTATCCCAAAGTGTATAGCCCTTGGAAGTGGGCTCATACCTGACAAAGATGGCTTCCCTAGCTTTGGGATCTAATTTACGCCGCTTGCCCTCTGGAACATGATAAAAGGCTTTGCAACCAAAGACCTTGAAATATGAGACATCTGGTTTGTTCCCAACCAGAAGCTCAAGCAGAGTCTTCCACTTATTAGAACAGATGGGAGTTCTGTTATATATATGACATGCTGTCTCGACAGCACACTCCCAAAAGCCGAGAGACAGGCCAGCATCATGCAGCATGCTAGTGCCTTTTTCCATAATGGTTCTATTGAACCTCTCAGCTCTTCCGTTCTGTTGTGGACTATACAGCATCATAAGTTTATGCTCTATGCCAAAATCTTCAAGCATTGTCTTCAGTGCCTTGTTCACATACTTGCCACCACAATCTGTATGAAGACACTTGATTTTGTGATTAAATTTGTTTTCAAGTAGTGTCTTCAGTTTATTAAAAACTGGTGTAAACAGATCTTTAGACTTCATTGGAACAATTAAAGCATATCTGCTAAAATCATCCAAGAAGGTGGCAAAGTATAGATTCCCTTGTTGAACACAGAAGATGTTTGGTGATGCTTCAGGCATCAGGTGATTAGATTGGCTACTTTGTAGATTAGATTAGATACCGGAGTCTCGGACTTTTTACATTATCATTATTACTTTCTTTCTCACATTCCACAGTAGCTGACTGATACACCATGTAGCATGTGATTTCTGTAATGGCCAATGGCCCTAGTCCCTCATGTTTATTGTTTGGACATTGTCCGGCACTTGTGGACTTATTCCCAGTGCACAGACCATCCCTTGAAAGTGTATATAAGGGTGTCTGTTTCGTCTCTTACACTTCAGAGTTCCTTCTATCTCTGAAGTGTAAGTCCTCTCTCTTACTTACTACCATACCTTGAGACTAACGCTCTACATAGTACTTGTCTTTGTCTAGGTCAGTAGTATAGTATAACAGAGTTCCTTCTATCTCTGAAGTTACTTGTCTTTGTCTAGCTAACTAAAACTTTACAGTCAGTATGCTGCGCCTCATGCCTGTTTTACATCCCTTGTATTGAACTGCACTGCAAGGGACCTACAAGATCACTATGAAGGATCTCAAGGGGGGCTGATGCATGCTTTGAAGATGGGGGAAATGGAAGACGATGGGACTTGCCCATTTCACAGCCATAACACGGCTTGTCTTCCACTTGGCTATTATTAATTCTGAGGCCTTTAACTGCCTCAGGAGCATATCTCTTCAGGGCCTCTTTTGACATATGGCCCATTCTTTGATGCCAGATTTCTAGTGAGGCAGATGCAGATGTATGGATACTACTCAGGACATGTTTGCCTAGTACCCAATACAATTTGCCAAACTTCCATGCTTCCACTATAATGTTGTTGCCATATTTTATTGTTGCCTTCTTATTATCAAAGAACACAGTTGCCCCTTTTTCTACTAGGGCACTGGCAGAGAGTATTTTATGTCCTCCAGGCATATGGAGCACATTTGTTACGCTCAGAGGGGCATACACGGTCGAATGCGGGCGGCTAGGTCACAGAGACAAGGTCGGGACGATCTTGGGTCAATGCGGAAGACAATAAGTCCGACGCAGGGTCTACCAGAGTCACAGGCTCAGTGTACAAGTCACAGGGGATGAGTACCAAAGGGATGAGTTTGGGTGGTGAGACGCAAGGAAGGAAGTTAAAGGTCCACAAGGCTACTGATTGTCACAGGAGCTCAAGATGGGGAACCATCTGAGCAAGACTAGCTAGGGTATATATACATGCTGGTACTAGCTTAGTCATCTGTTCTTATCAGGCTTATCTAGATGCTTGTGGTTCTGGATGTGTGACTATGGAACCTTCCATCAGAACCAGTGCCACTGTCTTCCCACATCAACTAAGGTTCAGGGTCCTTCTGTACACGAGGCATCAAACCTTACTGTCATGTGATCGCTTCTGTACCTCATGCCGTATCTGTCTTCTGGACTTCAGCGTGGGACATCATGACTAAGCCGGCGATGTCCTTGCAGACCCCGCGCAGCTACTGTCACTGCTTGTGTGTCCCCCACGTCTTGCTGTCTGTCAGGTACGCTGGGTAGGTCATAACAACATTGCTCAATTCCAAGTCAAAACCTTGATCAGTCCTGATGATCACAGTACCAACTCCATTTGTTTTGACTATGGAGTTGTCACCTAATGATACTTCATGGCTGCTGTCGACTTTATACATATCAAAGTCTTCAAGGTTGGGACTGAAATGAGCCATTGCTCCACTATCAAGCATCCAATAATCTGAGTTGATATCCAGATTATAGGTGTGCATGTAAAGGTGAATGTGAGGTGCTTCTTGCACCTCCTCTATTTTGCCACTACCATTAACTACAGTGGCTATAGTATGTACATTTTGGGCCTCAGCCCTCTTCTTGTTCCCTGCCTTGCCCTTTTTGGCATTCTCCAGGTCCTTCTTCTTCTTTGCGCAAGCATTGGACTTGTGTCCAGGCTTTTGGCAATAGAAGCAGACCACCCCTTGTGAACTAGGGGCAGCAGTGGGAAGTGGTGATAAATTTTTATTTTTGTTTGATTTGACAGGTGCAGCCTTAGATAGGACTGCACTACCACTTCCCAAGGGACCTGCCAGATGACTCTCCTCATTTAGGAACCTCTGCACAAGGTCCTGAGGTGAAAGTCACTCTGGATCGCCAGAGGCCAGTATAGAGCCAGCAATAGCACTGTAGGAGTCAGGGAGAGCCTTCAATAAAATGAAGCTCATCTGGAGGTCATTGACCTCCATCCCGTTCTCCCTAAGGGTACTCCTGGCATCCAGGACTCTTTGTAATTGAGTCCTGAATGATTGTCCTTCATCAAGATGGAAGGACACCAGGGCAAGCCACAAATTATATGTGGCCATGCTACCTACAGAGCCATAAAGCTGCTCCAACTTATTATACTTCTCACTGAGAGAAGGATAATTGGCATCAGAAGCTACTTGGGAGTAGACTTCTTGGGTGACATTGAGAAACAGGAGGCCTATAAGCATTTCCTCTTCTGCCATCCATTCCCTAAGGATGGGGTCAATAACTTCTTTCTGCATCTTCTCCTTTTCCTCCTTGTCCTCTGGGAGGAGGGGCATGTCAGGGTAAGGCGTCACAATGTGCCTCCTGAGCCCATTCATCCTCAGCAGGGCATTGAAGTTGGCAGACCAAACCTGCCAGTTGGAGCCATCAAGGCGCTCCATCTTGGAGGAGGGAGGGAAGACGATCGAGGACGGCATTTTTGAGATGTTATAAAAGTTCCTGGTTCCATGGAGCAGTTAGAACCAGTGCCCAGGTCTCGCTTAAGAGTGCCACCCCTTACTGTGGTGCTATGCTTCAGAACCTAAGAAGGTCCTGCCTTTGTTGTGCGACTTTCTAGGTATAGTAAAGCTGTCTAGCGCAATCCTGCAACTAGACATAAGCTCTGGTAGACTAGCCAGAGTGTCTAGTGTTAACAAGACTGGGAGTCATGTCATGGAGGAGCCAACCACAAGTTCCATTAGAGACAAAGGGTGTATAGCCCTTCCTCTAATGCTGGTGGTGGAGTCCATGATTAAGCCCTAGATGATTGGGGCCATGACTGAGTAGACTATTAGGTTTCCTCTGGTGGGGCAAACCCCCACAACATGGCAGCGAATACTTCTGCCCAGAGACAAAACCTTCTAGCTACTATGTGTCTACTATCATAGTGCAGCCTACTTGTATCGAGCCCAAGCGTCATGGGAGTGACTACCCATGCCTTGTTCTAGACCCTAAACTCTACCTGCAGGTTGCTAAACCTGGCTTACAGATCGAGCCAAGCATTAACTGGACAAAAAGCCTCAAGCCTTCTGGGCAAGTGGCCTACTAAGACTATCTATGGGATGAAAACCCAGCTACAACTATGAATTTTACTAATACCTAGTGCGCACTCAAGGGGCTCAAGGTGTTTCACCTGCTTAGGGTCCCTCGTCACCTTTTGCAAGAACCCCAAAGGGCTAGCCAAACAGTTCAGGATGAGCAGTAAACTGCATCATCCTGTGGGGTGTTAAGGTGCACAAGCAGTAAATAGAAAAGCTCACAGGAAGAAGCTGGTGGGAAAGACTTTGAAGCTTTTTTTGTGAGCTTGGTGTGCAAGAGCAAATTGGGCTGTGAATGAACAAAGGGGATTTACAGATCAGTATGAGCAGCAGGGCCCATAACCTGTCAAACAATCATGCTGCTGGTTATACTGACTGTGGTTAGTATGGTTTAGGCTAGATGACAAGTTAGACTTCAGAGGTGAAGAAAACTCTAATTACTATACTACTGACCTAGATGACAAGTTAGCTACAGAGAGCAGTTAGTCAAAGGTATAAGTAGGAAGTAATGTAAAGGCGACTTACACTTCAGAGGTGAAGAAAACTCTGAAGTGTAGAGGATGAAACAGACACCCTTATATACCTGAAGGGATGGTCTGTGTGCACTGGGAATAAGTCCACAAGTGCCAGACAATAAACAAAGAGGGATAAAGGCCATTGGCCAAAGAGATTATCACATGCTAACTGCGCATTACTTAGGACATCACTAATCAGCTGAGTAAGGTGAGAAAGAAATGTAATAAAGATATCATAAAAAGTCTGAAACTCCGGAAACCTAATCTAATCTTATCTACAGCTGAAGCGAACCTAG
>WTXG01000185.1:0-72467 GCA_022496185.1 Multifurca ochricompacta | reverse complement strand
AATAAGTTCCGAGTTGTTGGAAATAACACTCGCTCACCTCCATATAAGCCCTCCAATCATCCACCGCGACTCATTTAACCTCAATACTCTTCAACCTCTCACACTGCAACTTCAAACTCGCACTGACCGCATACTCAACCTGACACTCAAATATAGCAAGTAACAGAACCCGAATTCACACCCAAGTTGGGTCCACCTCCAACAAACAAATTCGGGAAATCATCCATCGCAATAGAGAGGTAAGCTTCCGCGCCTCCAGTGGCGGCCCAATGTGCGCCGAGCGCTAGACCGTCCCTTCCGAGGACGGTGAATGGGAAATGATACGAGACGTCGAATCCCGTCGCGCAGACGAGCACGTCGATGTGTTCAGTACTTCTGTCTTCAAGCTCGATGCCCTGTAGGTGTGACGCGTGCGGTTGGTGTCGTCTGGAGTGTCGTCTGTGGAAAATAACAGACAGTGCAGTAGATTATATCTGGCAAGTGCCCATTGGTTGCTCCCACCCCTCACATTTTCCGTGCATAGAGCTTCTAAGTAGCCAGGACCGGGTGTAAGACGACGACAGCAGACGGCGAATTGTGAAACGACTGAGAGCGAGCATGGCACGGTACACGGTCGATCCACTTGAGCACTGAAGAAATAGTAATCACTTTTCTCTATGAGCTCCGGACGTGCAGAGTGTCGTCTCTTCATTTCTCCCTTGAATAGTTCTCCAACCAACCAATTTCTGCAAGTCCGAGCCTCGGATAGTAGTGTGAGCAACTGATTAGAGCAAGAGAAATTCCACTTTCACAGGGGTGATCGTCACCCAAGATAGAATAGAGAACACACATCAAGATCTGCTTCAATCTTGTGCCTGAAGTATTTCTCGTCCCTAAACGCCTCGCGGTCTTTCTCTGAATTAAATCTTTGAAGATTAGAGAAGTCAGTGTGGCTGTGAATCTCCATCTATGTGCGTGAAAGATCATGTGATGCATAAAGTTGTCGCTCCCTGGATCACGACCGGCGAGTTCGAGTATGGTGCAAAGGGAGAATGGCTCTCCGATCCATGTCTTTGAGAGGGTGTAGTTTACGATCGACTTGACTAACGACTGAAGCGCAGTGACAAGTTGGATTCCGGAAGAACCCTTAAAAGGACAAGATCCCAGTCAGACGATACGAAAGAGTGCGTTAGGGGGGAGGACTTAGCACGCTACCGTCACGCACATTTCCAATGATACCGATGGCCTTGTCCCCCCAGTCTTCACATATTCTTCCCACCCACCCTCCTCGTGACGTCCCACAGCGCACTGTGCAGTACGCGTCCACGGAAATCACCAAGACCTGGAATGAAGGATACCGACACCCATGAGAAGCAGGTACGCCATCTCCTCAATCTCCGCGTCACCGTCTCCATCATGCGGATCCTGAGGTGTCATTTCATGTCACTTCATCCACGAGGCCTGCGTGAGCTCATGTTGCAGTTTTATGTGGCACAAGAACTTGTACTTTCGACCACTCGATTGAGGTAACCGAGGATTCGAGCCCAGAGGCGTAGAATCCGGACCAGTCTACCTACCACCCTCAAGAGCACATCAGTTTGGTAATCTAAAGGTGGATGGGTGTTTCTTGACCCACTTCTTCTGGGAAAGCGACGCACATTGGTCTCGAAGCTATATTGGTACTGGATAACGCGCGAATGGAGATACCTGACTTGAGAGCGAGCGACGACAGGAGTGTCTTCCACTGTGGAGGGTATAAGTCCCTGTTCATTGAGGACTGAACGAAGACTGAAGATGGATGGGAAGATGACTCTCAGAGGGTATCTGTTGACGAACCAAGTACCGCTGATCCCCCTCTCCTTTTCATACACTGTCAACTCGATGTTTGGCACCTTCCGTGCAAAGCTATAGAATAATGAAGTTGGTGAGAAACTATAGAGAACAAAAGAAGAATGTTTCGGACTGAATGGCTGCGAGGATGTCATAAAATCCAGCATTGATGCATACAACTTTGATAGACAATACTCACCAATAGCAAAGTGGCTGAGTTGAAAGTTCTCAGAGTGATTCCTGGTGTTCTCACACATTTGGGAAGAGGCCATGTTGATAGAAAGGGTTTGCTCACTTGGGTGCTGAGCTTTATATATTAAAGAGTATGTGAGGGTTGGGTTTCTGGCAATAAGTGACAAATAGATGGATATGAAGGGCCTTATGTGCTTGGATGCACAAGGGACTGCAGAGAAGGGAAATGAGACTAAAGTGAAATGACCCTTCTCTGCAGTCTTTATATACATGCAAAGCGGATAATGTAAGTAAAGCGGAAGGAATAGGTAAAGGACAGACACAGTGATTTGTCAATACAAGAAGCAAACTAGTCCGAGTGTTTGATCAAAACTTGCTTATATAATGGCTGATCTCTTTGACCCAAATATCACATGACAGCCATGTAGCAGATAAACATCAGGACTGTTTTTTGACCCTCTATAGCAGCTCTATATACATTTGCATGTTCCTAGATGTACTATGTAAGCTATTAAACTTATCTCATTAGCAATGATCAGATGCCTGATTTTGGATGTATTAGGATCATATCACTATCTGATCTCATCATAGTCACCCAGCATCTCTGCTCAATCTATTCTGGTATTTTGGCTCAACATTTGGTCTAAACAATATCTTAGGATTAAGTCAAGTAATATCACATACAAGGAGTCAGGAGATAAGAGATAAAGTGGTCAGTAGGAGATTGGACTACAGTACAGTTAGCACTAGAGAATCTAGTAGGTATAGATTGCCTGACCTTACCTTTCCCAGGAGGTCTGAGTCAGTTGCCATTTTTGACCTTGCACTCACGCCCGAGACTTACCATCGAGTCATCACCTCACCATCACCACTACGCCGGTCTTTTCCTTCCCCTCAAAACACCACAGCGACTTCACTTGTCTCTTCTTAACCCTTACGATCGCCCTCAACATAGTCTCGCATCCAGCCTTGTAATCGCCCAACGAGGCTCAAGTTTTGTCTCTGTGCAAGCCTTGCAAACGCGGCGATACTAAGACCGCCCACCCTGGGATTAGCGTGAACTTGCAGGATGTGGAGAATCATTGGACAGCGTTGCACCGCGCACTGTATAACGGGAATCTTTCTGCTGGGCACGTATCTTGGCACACTACATCATGCCCTGTGATATAATGTTGAGCTATCATATAGAATCCTTTTACTGCAGAGGAGCGATACCGACACTGCATTAAAGGATGTAGAGGGATATCGAGCCTTCGACCTCTACAATACTACTGTGCGGAGCCAATCCGCGGTGAGTGCGAGGCAAAGTGTTCCCTAGATGGTGAGAGAGATAGAGAAGGAAAGGAGAGAACGCGCCCTTTGAGCTAACTGATCAAATGCAGACGTAACGTGCGTGAACTGAGATAATTGCTGCTTGTAGGTTCCGTTTGACCTGTGCGCGTATGTCGTCGAGAAGTTCTTTTCAGCACAAAGAAAAAGAGAGAGAGAGAGAGCTAGATTGCGTGTTCGCTGGACTACTACAAGCATTTGTAGATACCTTTATATACTTGTGGAAAGTCCAGATTTGTGGTGTATAGTAAGCAAGCCTTAGAGAGTGACTTGAACAAAGACCAAGTGAAGACCATGCAATAAAGACGGCAAGGTGAAGACGGCGAGGTGAAAACTTTGACAATAAAGACGGGGAGGTAACGAGAGGGTATAAAGAATGGACGGGCAGGCGGCCCGGAAAGTGCACGACCTATGTACTGATAAGGGAGATATTCGTCGAATGCTCGCACCTTGCATTAATCGCTTTGTAGTATAGTAAGATGGTTTTCTAAACTAAGATCGAATAAAAGTCAGAAGTTTTCTTAGTTCAGGGCTCGTAATGAAAGAGAAAAATGAGTGTAACCAAGAGTGGCGACAGCTAACGGTTTCATGCTCAACGCCTGAGCCATCCTTACACTACTGTCGAGGATACGATGCCAAATAAATATAAAATCCCAGCTGGTCTTGAACTGTACACATGGGGCGCGAATAGGTGAGCCAGCGCCTGGACTCGTATATTCCGCATTTTCCTTATGCAGGCTCATTACAGGAATGCCTCCCTTGGTCATGGTAATACCGACGATCGTATTCATCCTGAACAGGTTGTCCTTAGACCTCGTAACGTGGATGGACGAGATGCGGATGAACGTGACGCGGGCTCACGCAAAAGCGAAACAATTGCGCTCAAGCTGCAGCACGCCCTGGTTCGAGATGTTCAAATGTCGCGACTGCATACCGGTATGTCAAGAATATTTTTTCTAATCAAACTATCCTTCTCGTGAAGGCACTGCCCACTCCATAGCGCACCGAGATTTGCGATCGCTGGCAAGAAGTTTTCTTCTGACCATTTCTTTTCAACAGTGGTAGTTACCGATGAGTCTCGCGTCAACATCCGCGCATGTGGCTTTGCTAGCACGGGACGGTACGTTACTTTCAATATGCAACATGACTTCGTAGCTGATGTCAATTTTATGCATAGACTTGGCCCTGGCGGTGGTCAACATACACAACCCTCACTCTCACCAATAATCCAGCTAGCATCCGATGTTAAGATTACCGCCATCGCGGTCGGCCAGGACCACACCCTCGCTCTTACATCAGACGGCGTCGTTTTATCCTGGGGCCTTGGGCACTTCTCTCAGCTGGGATACGATGTACCTGCCCCTCATGTGCAGAGCTCACCACGGGTTATCAGTGGTCCCCTGAGGCGCGAGCGCGTACGGGGTGTTGCCGCATGTAAGAGCGCGAGCGCATGTTGGACCGACAATGTATTGTTCACATGGTGGAAGAACAACGGTCAGCTTGGGTACGACAAGAATGCAAGTCCAGTACAACCTATCCCAAGGGTAGTCACGAAGGTTACGAAACCTGTAATTTCTGTTGCTCTGAATGTGCGTGTAAACCGCAGCTCGGGTGTACTAACCTAACTCCCTTTGCCCAGGACACTGCGATGGTCTGTCTTCTGGCAACACAGGATGTGATACTTCTTTGCAACGACGCTCAGTCTCGTGTCATGTTTCCATCCCCGACGCGCCTTCCACTCGACTTTCTGGCCTATCGACCACTCCAGGCTTCCCGAACCATAACCACCGCGCAAGTGTTTTGCAATGAGAGCATGTTTTCCAGTTTCATCTGCTGGCGAGATATTCACTTTCAACGTTCCGACGCCCCCTGCTCCAGGCGAGCGTCCCATTCCCGTACAACCGCAGCGTGTTTGGGCACTTCGAAAGCAATGGAGCGCCGTACACGTATGCCGCACTATCGGCTCTCTCTCCTCGAGGCTGAGGAGGTGACTATAGGATACCGCCCTTGGTAGTGATGGGTCACTTATTATATGCACCGAGTCAGGGCACGTTTTTGTTCGCTCGCGGAGCGGTGGTGCCAAAGCATCGCCTGCATGACAGGATTGCAACGTGCCGTCGCGGTGCGTGCCAACGGCACGGGCGGCTTGGCTGCTCTACGCCAGCCTTATCGGCCGCCAGAAATTGTGCTCGTGGGGAACGATTTCGCGGAGGACATAGCACGTTTGCGGCCGTACATCTCATTTATGCGCACGGAGAATGGGTGTATGCGCATCGAGCCAAAGCTAGGAACATTGGTGAGTCAGGCGACTAAGGTGGTGCCTCGTTTTATGGTGGGTGACGAAGAGGACCAGGTTTCGAGAGAGAAGCGCTCGCACGTGATGGACAAGCGATTTCTTTTTTTTTTTGTAATCGATTTTATTCGCGCTTGCGGGACGGCGCCCAATCACGCGGCCACATCCGGATACAATGTAGCTACTGTTACTACGGACAAAGGAGGGAATCAACAAAAGCCATGGTGCTAAACCCAGAGGGAAAACGCTATGTAAAGTTCTAAGGTAGAGAGGCCGTACAGAAACCAGAGGCCATGCAGCAAACATGATAGGCAAAAAAACTTACAAGTTACCAAGGTCCACCCACTTAATCCGGCTCGCGGGGGCAGCATGAGGCAATCGGGCCCGCGAAGGCCCGCATGTCCTGGAAGAACTCCAGCAGGTAGTCCACATGTCCGTGGTGATTGAAGACTTGAGGCCAGGTAAGGCCATCAAGGTCCCTGGGGGTTAGCATCCATGTCACCCATGCTTGGGCATACAAGGGGCAGTGCGGGAGGACGTGTTCAAACGTTGCTAGGGAGATGTGCAGGAGATTTCTATGCCTCTGGGATATTCTTGCTCAGGATCGGACCACGTGGCGGAGATCTGGTGTCTTGGGCCAGGGGATATTTGCAATAAGTAGATTAGCCCATGGTGCAGACCTCGTGCTTCGTATGCAAGGCTCAACTGAGCTTCCCGTACACAGAGTTGTGCTCTCTGCAGGTTGTGCCGCTCTCGCTCGCGTACTCGGTGGCCTTGGTAGTCTCCACGATCGCGAGTTTGGGTTTTCCGTCAAGCTCCTGCCAGCGCCAAGTCCTCGAAACGGCGCGGGACCCCCACGGGCGTTAGCAGAGACCCCTCGCCTTGCCATCGCCGGCGTGCACCCCTTTTCGATGCTTGTATTGGTGCACTATCTATACACGGACACATTATTGGCCATCGGTGATTCACGTCTTACACGTTCCACCGCAGAGGGGTTCACGGACGGGAGCGTGGGTGCGGCATGAAGGCACGAACCTTGAAAGTTCGGAAACGTTATCAACCACTACAACCACTGAGAGTCGATAGGTTGCTTACCTGACCATAGGGCGAATACACGACCTTCAGCATTCTTGTACCAACGAACGACAACGATCCGTATAGACCGTCTGCCAAAACGGAAAAAAAACAGACAAAAACAAACGCGTCGCGTGGTTCATATCAGCTCCCCCCCACCAAAAAAAAGTCCATGAGAGCTGCAGTAATGTTACCTTCGGAAAGAATGCCTATACGAAGTAATGAAATATAAACCCTCCAATCATCCACCGCGACTCATTTAACCTCAAAACTCTTCAACCCCTCACACTGCAACTTCAAACTCGCACTGACCGCATACTCAACCTGACACTCAAATATAGCAAGTAACAGAACCCGAATTCACAGCCGAGTTGGGTCCACCTCCAACGAACAAATTCGGGAAATCATCCATCGCAATAGAGAGGTAAGCTTCCGCGCCTCCAGTTGCGGCCCAATGTGCGTTGAGCGCTAGACCGTCCCTTCCGAGGACGGTGAATGGGAAACGATACGAGACATCGAATCTCGTCGCGCAGACGAGCACGTCGATGTGTTCAGCACTTCCGTCTTCGAGCTCGATGCCCTGTAGGTGTGAACCGTGCGATTGGTGTCGTCTGGAGTGTCGTCTGTGGAAAATAACAGACAGTACAGATAAATTATATCTGGCAAGTGCCCATTGGTCGCCCCCCCCCTCACATTTTCCGTGCATAGAGCTTCCAAGTAGCCAGGACCGGGTGTAAGACGACGACAGCAGACGGTGAATTGTGGAATGACCGAGAGCGAGCACGGGCACGGTACATGGTCAATCCACTTGAGCGCTGAAGAGATAGTAATCACTTTTCTCTATGAGCTCCGGACGTGCAGCGAGTCGTCTCTTCATTTCTCCCTTGAATAGTTCTCCAACCAACTTCTGCAAGTTCGAACCTCGGATAGTAGTGTGAGCAACTGACTAGAGCGAGAGGAATTCGACTTTCAGAGGGGTGATCATCACCCAAGATAGAATAGAGAACACACATCAAGATCTGCTTCAATCTTGTGCCTGAAGTATTTATAGTATTTCTCGTCCCTAAACGCCTCGCGGTCTTTCTCTGAATATAAATCTTTGGAGGTTAGAGAAGTCAGTGTGACTGTGAATCTCCATCTATATGCATGAAAGATCCTGTGATGCATACAGTCGTCGCTCCCTGGATCACAACCGGCGAGTTCGAGTATGGTGCGAAGGGAGAATGACTCTCCGATCCACGTCTTTGAGAGGGTGTAGTTTACGATCGACTTGACTAAGGACTGATGCGCGATGACAAGTTGGATTCCGGAAGAACCCTTAAAAGGACAAGACCCCAGCCAGACGATACGAAAGAGTGCGTTGTGGAGGGAGGGAGGACTTAGCACGCTACCAGTCACGCACATTTCCTATGATACCAATGGCCTTATATCCCCCAGTCCTTCACATCTTCTTCCAACCCACCCTCCTCGGTGATGTCCCACTGCGCACTGTGCAGTACGCGTCCACGAAAATCGCCAAGACCTGGAATGAAGGATACCAACACCCATGAGAAGCAGGTACGTCTTGTCCCCAATCTCCGCGTCACCGTCTCCATCACGCCGGATCCTGAGGTGTCATTTGCCCGTCGCCTCATCCCAGGAGGCCTGCGTGAGCTCATGTTGCAGTTTTATGTGGCGCATAAGCTTGTACTTTTCGACCACTCGATTGAGGTAAGCAAGGATCTCGAGCCCAGAGGCGTAGAATCCAGACCAGTCTACCTACCACCCTCAAGAGCGCGTCACTTTGGTGAATTCTAAAGGTGGATGGGTGTTTTCTTGGCCCGCTTCTTCTGAGAAAGCAACGCACATTGATCTCAAAGCTATATTGGTACCGGATAGACGCGCGAATGGAGATATCCAGCTTGAGAGCGAGCGATGACAGGAAAGTGTCTTACACTGTGGGAGGGTGTACCACAACGCGAGTCCCTGTTCATTGAGGATTGGACTGAAGACTGAAGATGGATGGGAAGATGACTCTCAGAGGGTATCTGTTGACGAACCAAGTACCGCCGATCCCTCTCTCCTTTTCATAGACTGTCAACTTGATGTTTGGCACCTTCCACTAGTGATGTGCACGGCTCGGCTCAAAGCCGTAAGCCGGCCGTTTCTGAGCCGGAAAAAGCCGGGCCGACATAGGCCGTGAAAACGGCTTCCAGCGGCCCACGGCTCAGGCTTAAGGTTTGGAAAGCCTGAAGCCGCGGCCTAAGCCGCGGCTTTTGGTGGCTGAGTCATGCTTTCTATGAACCAGAATACCAGTACAGAGATAGTCCAACATAATTGTGATTGCATTTAGATTTTAGATAAAACAATTGATGAGATAAAAATGTGTCTTACATTAATCAAGATACTGAGTATATACATCTCAGATCAATGTGATTAAATCACATTGCAAGATAATGTGTTTGTTTACTTTAATTTAGTAGCTGATATAGTACATCTAAATAGGAATTCTGAAGGAAATGGGCATGGTGCAGACTTATATTTTAGATACTTTGTTAACTTAGAGACTTAGGTGCTTGTGATAATGCAATAGCAACTGCTTTATCTATAGCAGATTTAGTGGCTTTATACAGCTACTAAATCAAAGTAAACGAATGCACGCTCTTGCTTGTTAATGAAAGTGATTTAATCACATGATCGATCTGAGATGTATATACTCAGTATCTTGATTAATGTAAGATGCATTTTTATCTCATCAATTGTTTTATCTAAATGCAATCACAATTATCTTGGACTATCTCTGTACCAGTATTCTGGTTCAACAAATTCAATGCTGTCCTGGATGCGCATTTTTTATGCAGCAAAGGACATTATAGATACATGCGGCCATTGTTTGAGTAATATTAATTGATAATCTGATTGTAGAGTAGTCTAAAGTAGTCTAGTATGTATTTTAGATAATGCCAGACCAGCAGAAACAATCACACATTAGTAAATAAGATGTGTCAGGGTACTTATGGAAGTAAGCCACTGATAACTAATTAGATTTACATCACATGCTTGATTGGCTTTGGTATTTTGTAGAATAGTACTAGAGCCTATTTAAAGATGCCCTGTAGCATGCTACAGACCCCATCTTGTCCTCTTGGGGCTGTAGGTTCTTAGCAATTGTTCAATATAGGTCTATTCTTGCTGGATTTTCACCCTTAGTTTCACCATGATCTCAACATCTTATCTTATCTACATAGCAAGCGCAGGATAGAAGCACTTGTTACAAGCACTGTTATTGATACAAGCTAAAAATAGGAGACCTAATATGGCAGAAGGCCAAAGCAGTGGCCAGGGGTTGATATAATGTAAACTACAAGTCCTTCAAAAAATGCAGCTAAAACTTGATTTGATGCTGTAAAGCTGCGGCTTGGGCCTAAGCCAGGCCTAAGCCAGCCGGAAGCCATCGCTACGGCCCAGGCTTGAGTTTTGAAAAGCCTGAGCCGCCAAAAGCCGAGCCTAAGCCGCAGCTTCAGGCCGAGCCGGGGCTGTCACAACACTACCTTCCATGCAAAGCTATAGAATAATAGAACTTAATGAGAAACTATAGAGAACAAAAGAAGAATGTTGCGGACTGAATGGCTGTGAGGATGCCACAAATTCGGGCACCGATGCATACAACTTTGATAGGATGATACTCACCAATGGCAAGTGGCCAAGTTGAAAGTTCTCAGAGTGACTCCTGGTGTTCTCATGCATTTAGGAAGAGGCCATGTTGATAGAAACAGGTTTGCTCACTTGAGTGCTGAGCTTGATATATTAAAAAGTATGTGAGGGTTGAGTTTCATGAGTATAAGAACCTTGGCGATAAGGGTAAATGAATCTACCTTGGCTAAGCCCAAAATCAGCGGTTGTGGTGGAGGCACGATTGGGAACAGAGAGTAGCATGTGGCCCATCCTCACGGTGGTAATAGACAGACCTCCTGGTTAACAAGGACACCACATAATGGCCATGCAGAGGCCATGTTTTGAAGTGAAGGGTGTAGAAGAGATGGCAAACTTGTCATAAACCATTACATGGGCTGAGAGCGTCACACTGTCACATGGGTGTAACACCATCAATCATCAAACCTTCAGGGTGGTGTGGCAAGTGCCTTACCCACAATGCAGGGCATCACAAAATAGGCTGCCCCATCTACAACATGTGCTCACAGTGTGGCTGCTGAGGTCCCTATGGCTTTCTTCACTCCCATCAGTGTCCACCAGAGTTTGACAAAGACAATTACACTCTGGACAATCATAATGTCACAGCTAGGTGCAACGCTGTGTCAATATTCTGGGTTTCAAGGTTGTCTATCAAGACTTCAAGGTTCTTTGGTCAAGTCAAAGTGTGCCGACCAAGGGCACGCGCGCAAGATGGAGTGAGCAGAGATGCTAAGTCCTGCCACAAGTTTCTGGGGTCGAAGTCCTTCTAAGGCGCAGGCTTAGAAGGTTCAAGTAGGGGTCTTTCAGTTCAGTGAAGTGAGTCCAAAGCACCTGTATTGAATACAGAAGAACAGACTTAATGTCTTGTCCTTTCTACTAGGGTCTTTATATACATGTATGCTGGTAGGGAGACTATTCTGGTAGTTACTAGAGCTTTCACTAGACAGTCTAATGGTTGTACAGTAGAATGTCCCAGAATGATATAGATGGTGGAGGGGTTATGCCCTCTACTACTGATCAGTAAGCAGATGAGTAAGATCCTCAGTAAGCAATCAGTCAGCAGTATAAATGATAAGTCATAAGTCCTTTATCAGCACATCATGTGGTAATAGTAGCATAAGGAAAAGAAAAGAAGAAGAAAAAGAAAAGCAAGTCACATGTCTTCAACCCTTGTACCAGCCTAGGGAACCATCACACATAATGTAGCAGATGATTATCTGGACTTGGTACAGGATGATGACAGTATGAATTGTTTCTAGCCAGGTCTGCTAGAACCAGAAGAGGGGGTGATGTTACAACCCCTGCTTTTGCCCAGCCACCCTCTTTTCTTTGATTTACATGATGCAGACCCTTCTATGCTGTCTGGACTTTCCTTCCTGATTACCTCCCCCTCTTACATCCCTCTCATGGTCCATCCCTGTGACAAGCTTTGTTTCTGTTTACACCATGTTTACTATTGTTTGTTTCTTATTGCTTTATCTCTTATCCCTTATCTTATGACCAGACACTTACCTAGTTCCCTATCAGAAGCTAGGCTTTATGCTGTCCACTTTCATATATTTGGACCCACTTGACTCCATGCTTCCTTCTTAGATAATCACTGATGAAACGCAGCTGTGAAAGAGTTTAGCTATCTATGTAGATAGCGGATAGGTTCAGTTGTTGTGGTCAAAACTTATATATTAATTAGTATCTTTACCTATGTAGATAGTGGATAGGCTATTACTAAGCATTAGCTAACTACAGTAAAGATAAGATACTGATACTCACTTCAGTTGTTGTGGTCAAAACTGAAGTGAACGCGTACAATGTAACAACCTTTTATACTACATAAAAGCATGACAATCATAACAGTAAATAGTTCTATTTACTTGTGACAAGATATAAGAAGGAATGTGTTGTGCGTGCAATGTGGAATTGTGTCTCAATCAGTTAATGGACACACTTTAGCTTATCTTATCACGATCATTAGATCGAGTCCACCCGGGAGTCCAGCTCGTCTCAACATCCCCCCATGATTAGGACAATTCCAGATTAGATAAGTCCTAACCCAGCAACAAAGTCCTCCAGTCGCACACGTGCGTGCGGCTTTGTGAATCCATCAGCTAACATGTCATCAGTGGCTGTATGAATGAGTTCAATGAAGCCTTCTTCGACATATTCACGAATTGCATGGTGCTTGATGGGAATGTGCTTAGATCTTCTCCCAGTCACTGGATTCAATGCTAAGTCAACGGTGCCTTTGTTATCACCATGTAGGGGAATTGGATCGGATACTTCATAACCGATCTCGGAGAGGAAAGCCCGATACCATGCAGCCTGATTAGCCGCCTCAGCTAATGCCATATATGTTGACACGACATGTGTCTGGAGATGCTTCAGGCATCTGGGGATCGCTTCAGCTGTAGATTAGATTAGATTAGATTCCGGAGTATCGGACTTTTTATGTTATCTTTATTACACTTCTTTCCCTTCTTACTCAGCTGATTAGCGATGGACTTAGTAATGCGCAGTAGGCATGTGATATCTCATTGGCCAATGGCCTTTATCCCTCTTTGCTTTATTGTCCGGCACTTGTGGACTTATTCCCAGTGCGCACAGACCATTTCCCCTGGCCCCCATGGGTATATAAGGGTGTCTGTTTCGTCTCTTTCACTTCAGAGTTTCTTCAACCTCTGAAGTGTAAGTCATACTATACTTTTTACTTTCCTTTGACTAACGTCTCTTGTAGATACTTGTCTTTCTAGGTCAGTAGTATAGTTAATATAGAGTTTCTTCAACCTCTGAAGTATACTTGTCTTTCTAGCCTAACCCGCTACTAACCACAGTCAGTATAACCAGCAGCATGATTGTTTGACAGGTTATGGGCCCTGACCGCTCATACTGACTGTTTTATTCCCTTTGTTCATACACAGCCCAACTCGCTCTTGCACACCAAGCTCACAAAAGCTTTCAAAGTCTTTCCCACCAGCTTCTTCCTGTGAGCTTTCATATTTACTGTCTGTGCACCTTAACACCCCACAGGATGACGCAGTTTACTGCTCATCCTGAACTGTTTGGCTAGCCCTTCGGGGTTCTTGCAAAAGGTGATGAGGGACCCTAAGCGGGTGAAACACCTTGAGCTCCTTGAGTGCGCACTAGGTATTAGTAACTTCATAGTTGTAGCTGGGTCTTCGTCCCATAGATAGTCTTAGTAGGCCTATAGCCAGAAGCTTGTGGCTTTAAGTCCAGCCAATGCTTGGCTCTGTCTGTAAGCCGGGTTTAGCGACCCGCATGCAGAGTTTAGGGTCTAGAACAAGGCATGGGTAGTCACTCCCATGACGCTTGGGCTCGATACAAGTAGGCTGCACTACTATAGTCTATACATAGTAGATATAGTCTTCATCTCTGGCATAAGTATCCGTTGCCATTGTAGGGTAACCACGCCCTACCAGAGACAGACTAGAAATCTACTCAGTCATGGCCCCAATCATCTAGGGCTTAATCATGGACTCCACCACCAGCATTAGAGGAAGGGCTATACACCCTTTGTCTCTAATGGAACTTGCGGTTGGCTCCTCCATGACATGACTCCCAGTCTTGGTTACACTAGACACTCTGGCTAGTCTACCAGAGCTTATGTCTAGTTACAAGATTGCGCTAGACAGCTTTACTATACCTAGAAAGTCGCACAACAAAGGCAGGACCCTTCTAGGTTCTGAAGCATAGCGCCACAGTAAGGGGTGGCACTCTTAAGCGAGACCTGGGCACTGGTTCTAACTGCTCCTTGGAACCAGGAACTTTTACAACATCTCAAAATGCCGTCCTCCATTGTCTTCCCTCCCTCCTCCAAGATGGAGCGCCTTGATGGCTCCAACTGGCAGGTTTGGTCTGCCAACTTCAATGCCCTTTGAGGATGAATGGGCTCAGGAGGCACATTATCACGCCTACCCTGACATGCCCCTCCTCCCAGAGGACAAAGATGAGAAGGAGAAATGCAAAAGGAAGTCATTGATCCCATCCTCAGGGAATGGATGGGAGAGGAGGAAATGCTAATTGGGCTACTCTATCTCAATGTAACCCAGGAGGTTTACAGTCAAGTAACCTCTGATGCCGATTATCCTTCTCTTTTTGAGAAGTATAATAAGTTGGAGCGGCTTTATGGCTCTGTAGGTAGCATGGCCACATACAATCTGTGGCTTGCCCTGGTGTCCTTCCGTCTTGATGAAGGACAGACATTCAGGACCCAATTACAAAAGGTCCTGAATGCCAGGAGTACCCTTAGGGAGAATGGGATGGAGGTCAACGACCTCCAGATGAGCTTCATTTTGTTGAAAGCTCTCCCAGACTCCTACAGTGCCATTGCTGGCTCCATACTGGCCTCTGGCGATCCAGAGCGTCTTTCTCCTCAGGACCTTGTGCAGAGGTTCCTAAATGAGGAGAGTCGCCTGGCGGGTCCCTCGGGAAGTGGAAGTGCTGTCCTATCTAAGGCAGCACCTGTCAAATCAAACAAAAATAAAAATTTATCACCACTTCCCGCTGCTGCCCCTGGTTCACAAGGGGTGGTTTGCTTCTATTGCCAAAAGCCTGGACACAAGTCCAATGCTTGCGCAAAGAAGAAAAAGGACCTGGAGAATGCCAAAAAGGGCAAGGCAGGGAACAAGAAGAGGGCTGAGGCCCAACATGTAAACACTATAGCCACCGTAGTTAATGGTAGTGGCAAAATAGAGGAGGTGCATGAAGCACCTCGCATTCGCCTTTATGTGCACACCTATAATCTGGATATCAACTCAGATTATTGGATGCTTGATAGTGGAGCAACAGCTCATTTCAGTCCCAATCTTGAAGACTTTGATACATATAAAGTCGATCAGACCCATGAAGTATCACTAGGTGACAACTCCATAGTCAAAACAAGTGGAGTTGGCACTGTGATCATCAGGACTGATCAAGGTTTCGACTTGGAACTGAGCAATGTGCTCCATATGCCTGGAGG
Source organism: Multifurca ochricompacta (assembly GCA_022496185.1). Taxonomy (NCBI): domain Eukaryota; kingdom Fungi; phylum Basidiomycota; class Agaricomycetes; order Russulales; family Russulaceae; genus Multifurca; species Multifurca ochricompacta. The sequence goes on along the minus strand of WTXG01000185.1, from coordinate 57,123 downwards.
ACATAAAATACTCTCTGCCAGTGCCCTAGTAGAAAAAGGGGCAACTGTGTTCTTTGATAATAAGAAGGCAACAATAAAATATGGCGATAATATTATAGCGGAAGCATGGAAGTTTGGCAAATTGTATTGGGTACTAGGCAAACACGTCCTAAGTAGTATCCATACAACTGCATCTGCCTCACTAGAAATCTGGCATCAAAGAATGGGCCATATGTCTAAAGAAGCCCTGAAAAGATATGCTCCTGAGGCGGTTAAAGGCCTCAAAATTAATAATAGCCAAGTGGAAGACAAACCGTGTTATGGCTGTGAAATGGGCAAGTCCCATCGTCTTCCATTTCCCCCATCTTCAAAGCGCGCATCAGCCCCCCTTGAGATCCTTCATAGTGATCTTGTAGGACCCTTGCAGTGCAGTTCAATACAAGGGAATCTATACTTTGCCACCTTCTTGGACGACTTTAGCAGATACGCTTTAATCGTTCCAATGAAGTCTAAAGATCTGTTCACACCAGTTTTCAATAAACTGAAGACATTACTTGAAAATAAATTTAATCATAAAATCAAGTGTCTTCATACAGATCGTGGTGGCGAGTATGTGAACAAGGCGCTGAAGGCAACGCTTGAAGATTATGGCATAGAGCATAAACTTACGATGCCGTATAGCCCACAACAGAACGGAAGGGCCGAGAGATTTAATAGAACCATTATGGAAAAAGGCACTAGCATGCTGCACGATGCTGGCCTATCTCTTGGTTTTTGGGAGTGTGCTGTTGAGACAGCATGCCATATATATAATAGAACTCCCATCCGTTCTAATAAGTGGAAAACTCCGCTTGAGCTTCTGGTTGGGAACAAGCCAGATGTCTCATATTTTAAGGTCTTTGGTTGCAAAGCCTATTATCATGTTCCAGAGGGCAAGCGGCGCAAATTAGATCCCAAAGCCAGGGAAGCCGTCTTTGTCGGGTATGAGCCTACCTCTAAAGGCTATACACTTTGGGATAGTCGTACCCGGTCTCTCATCTTTTCACGAGATGTTACATTTGATGAGAGATCCTTCCCATCCCGCTCTGATAAGGACAACAGAGCAAATAAATCCATAGAGCAACCTACTGAAGGTGGCTCCTTTACTTTACCTGGTGGCCCAGTCCAGCCACCACCAGCAACTGCTACGCAAGTTCCTGAGGCTCCTCAAGATGAGGAAGACCTAGAAGAGGAACAGGAGGACATCGTACCTCCCCAATTAGCACCACAGCCTACCACACCCACACGTAATGTAGACACCACACAACCCCAGACTATTTATCAGACTCCTCCATCACAAGTCATGGAACCTTCCTCCCCTCCCAAAAGAACCCGTGCAATCAGAAAATCAAAAAGAATTGCAGACAAAATCCCTCAACCTAATTTTGAGAGGACAAGTCCACGCTCTGAACGACGAGATAGGGCAATCCAAGAAGATTTAGACTTGGATGTTGCACGTCCCAATCGCAACCGTCGTCTGAATCCTCGCTTCTACAATGAGGATAATGCAGAGTTTGTGCAGGGTTCTTCCAGACTTGGACAGATGGATCTACTCAATGCTGCAGGATCGCCTTACAGGGATCCTCTTACTTTTAAAGAAGCAATGGAGTCTGATAATGCCAGTGATTGGCTTGAGGCATGTCAATATGAAATTGATGCCTTACAAAAACTTAAAGTGTGGCGCCTTGAAGACCTTCCTGAAGGTAGAAAGGCTGTAAAGTCCAAGTGGGTCTTTAAACTGAAAGCAGATGGACGCTTTCGTGCTAGGCTTGTAGCAAAAGGGTTCACCCAAATAGAGGGGGTGGACTTCGATGAAACTTTCTCCCCAGTCGCCAGATTTGAGTCTCTTAGACTGTTATTAGCGTTGGCCGCGCTTGAGGATTGGGAAATCCACCAAATGGATGTCAAATCGGCATTCCTACATGGCGAACTGGATGAGGAGATCTACATGGAGCAACCTGTTGGTTTCATCGTTGCTGGACAAGAGTCCAAAGTTTGTAGGCTACAGAAGGCTCTGTATGGCCTCAAACAAGCTTCCCGGGCATGGAACTTGCAATTCCATGCAGTTCTCAATGAACTGAGCTTTACTCGGACGTACTCTGATGCAGGAGTATATGTGTATCATCACCAAGAGGGGGATGGTCCACTTTTCGTCATTTTATATGTTGATGACATCACTATACTTGGGTCCTCCACTAAGAAGATTCAATGGCTGAAGGACTCTCTATCTAGCCGATATGAGATGACCGATCTTGGCGAAATCCAGTCTTACCTTGGAGTTAACATCACCAGGGACCGTCCTAACAAGACACTGGATATCGACCAGACAGCCTATGTATCCTCTATAGTTGAGAGGTTTGGAATGGGGGATTCCAACCCAGTATATACTCCTCTACCCTCTGGCGTGGATGTTCATTTGGTCAAGTTTGAAGACCAAGCATCTACCTCTGATATTAAGAGGTATCAGCAGTTAATGGGGTCTCTGCTTTGGGTGCAGATTGGAAGCAGACCTGACATTAGTTTTGCTGTTGCACGCCTTAGCCAATTTGCTTCCAACCCTTCCCAGCAGCACATGCGACTAGCAAAGTATGTCTTAGCCTATTTAAATGCTACAAAAGACTACAAGTTGCGCTATTCTGGAGGGAATGGTGAAGTTGGCCTTCATGGCTTTGCGGATTCCTCATGGGGAGATCAAGAGGACCGCCACTCCACCTCAGGCTATGTCTTTTTCCTTGCTAATGGAGCCATTAGCTGGTGTTCCAGGAAGCAAAAGACAGTAGCACAGTCCACCACAGAAGCCGAGTATATGAGCCTTGCTGAGGCTTCAAATCAGGCTGCGTGGTATAGGACATTTATGCAGGAATTGGGATATGAAGTTAGTTCACCCATACAACTGCACTGTGACAATAAGGGTGCAGTAGACCTTGCATTAAACCCTGTCACAGGAAGGCGATCAAAGCACATACCGATAAAGTACCATGCCATTAGGGAGTATGTAGAATCACACCAGATAGACTTGGTGCGAACTCCCACTGGAGAAATGCTAGCAGATGGCCTCACAAAGTCTCTGCCTAGATCATCTTTTGATCACATGGTAACTGGATTTGGACTAGTGCTGGAATGAGAGAGCTGGAATTTGGAGACTTTGTATACCAGTCTCACTTTCCCACCATGAGCAACGTTCTCGACCTCGAGAGTGACGCAAGAGGTGTGGTTTCAGTTTGCATAAGAGAATCTAACTCAATATGCCTCTGAACACCATGGTCCTCTCTCTACACTTGAGAGTTAGAGAAGTTGGATCTCTGGCGACATGTTCGTTCAATTGTGAACAGCAGTGTGCTCATTTAACTCATTCCACTTTAATGATCGATGCCTTCACCATGGAGGGATGTTGACACGACATGTGTCTGGAGATGCTTCAGGCATCTGGGGATCGCTTCAGCTGTAGATTAGATTAGATTAGATTCCGGAGTATCGGACTTTTTATGTTATCTTTATTACACTTCTTTCCCTTCTTACTCAGCTGATTAGCGATGGACTTAGTAATGCGCAGTAGGCATGTGATATCTCATTGGCCAATGGCCTTTATCCCTCTTTGCTTTATTGTCCGGCACTTGTGGACTTATTCCCAGTGCGCACAGACCATTTCCCCTGGCCCCCATGGGTATATAAGGGTGTCTGTTTCGTCTCTTTCACTTCAGAGTTTCTTCAACCTCTGAAGTGTAAGTCATACTATACTTTTTACTTTCCTTTGACTAACGTCTCTTGTAGATACTTGTCTTTCTAGGTCAGTAGTATAGTTAATATAGAGTTTCTTCAACCTCTGAAGTATACTTGTCTTTCTAGCCTAACCCGCTACTAACCACAGTCAGTATAACCAGCAGCATGATTGTTTGACAATATACTCGGCATGGGTGGTACTCTGGGCAACAGTCTTCTGCTTGCGTGATGTCCAAGAGATTGCAGCATCTGCAAGTGAGAAAACATAACCCGAAGTAGAATGATAGTCGTTGGCATCATCTCCCAAACTGGAGTCTGAAAATCCGACGAGTCCTTCTCCACATGCTCCATCATAGCATAGCCATAAGTCTGCTGTACCCTTCAAATAAGCGAGTACATATTTAGCAAGACACAAGTGGTGTGGCGAGGGGTTTGCTGCATATTGTGCAAGGCGCGCAACAGCGAAAGAAGTGTCCGGTCTTGTACCAATCTGCACATAAAGTAGACTCCCAATAAGCTGTTGATAAAGCTTGATCTCTGCAGGGGATGCCTGTCCAGTATGCTTGACTAAATGTACCTCCGAACCTGTTGGAAGTGGAGTGTGCGTGGGATTCGCATCTGACATTCCAAAGTGCTCTACAATCTCTGAGATGTACCGGCTTTGATCTATCTCCAAACACTTGATTGAGCGGTCTCATGTGATCCTGACTGCGAGGTATGAGTTGATCTCTCCGAGATCCGTCATTTCATAGCAATTAGATAACGTCTTTTTGATCCGCCCTATCTCTTCTGAAGAGTCGCCCAACAATGTGATGTCATCGACATAGAGGATTATTATCACTAAGCCCTCCCCTCCTTGTCGATGATACACGTAAACACCCACATCTGAGAAACAATGTGTGAAGCTGAGTTCCACGAGAACTCCATGGAATTGTAAGTTCCATGCACGCGAAGCTTGCTTTAAGCTGTAGAGTGCCTTTTTGAGAAGGCAGACCTTCTGCTCATGACCTGACTCAACAAAACCCTGAGGCTGCTCCATATATATTTCTTCATCCAGTTGCCCATTTAGGAATGCCGACTTGACATCCATCTGATGGATCTCCCAATCCTCTAGCGCGGCCAACACTAGCAAGAGTCACAAGGACTCAAACCGGGCAACCGGTGAAAATGTTTCGTCATAGTCTATTCCCTGTATCTGCATGAATCCCTTGGCCACCAGATGCACGCAAAAGCGTCCATCTGCTTTGTGCTTAAACACCCATTTAGATTTAACGGCCTTTCGGCCCACTGGTAAATCTACTAGGCTCCAGGTTCCATTCTTTGTGAGTGCGTCCATCTTGTATTGGCATGCATCGCGCCACTCCTCTGCATATTCAGACCTAGGGCCTAGCATGAGTGCACTCGTGAGTTACCTGGATCCGAACTCATGGGTATTTAGATTAGATAATCCCATACTCGGATCTGCATGAGTATGTTCCCATGGATCACCTGGAGCCGCGAGTCCTATACTCGCACGGATCCGATGTTACGTCCGGTGTGGGACGTTCCACACGACTTGTGCGACAGCGTTGGTCAAGGGTTTCAGATAAGAGGTCAACAGGACCTCTTGGAGTTTAAGGGGATGAGTCAAAGTCGAAGGGGCTGTTCCCTAAGATGATGTTGAGCAGAGAGTGCCGGAAGCACTGAGACAGACGAGTCAGAGATTCCAAAGGGAAGTCCGGAAGACGAACACCAATGTATTCAATAAGTCGAGTCTGAAGTCTACAGCATAGCTAAGACGGACTTATATATGTAAATGGATGGGCGTCTATAGATAAGGATATCGGAGTCATGTGGGCCCAAAGATACGAAAGCGGACGGCGTAAAGCCTGGCTTCTGATAGGGGATTAAGTAAATGTCTGGTCGTAAAGATAAGAAGATAAGAAAGGACAATCATAGACAAACAGTAGATATACAAGTCCAAACAACAGTCACGGGGATGGAAGCAACGCATGTGAGGGATCCCAGGAGGGAGACGTGATGAGGAAATGAAGGGTCGGTGGACGAGTGGGGTCCCGGTTGGGGAGAGTGAAGAAAATAGGGCTGCTGGGCCCTGTTTGTAACATCCGAGTACTCATGGGTATACTCGTAGGTTTACTTGTAAGGTTTGAGGCAGCCAGAGATCTTCATCTTGCATACACAGAAAGAATATATATATTACTACAATCCCACGAAGTTTCAAGTCAGATCATGCATCCGATCCAAAATAAAACAAGAATCAGTTACAATATCTATAGAAATGCGAAAAAACGCGAAAAAACGCGAAAAAACGCGAAGTGTGGGGCGCACCGATCGGACCGTGCATTGCCTTCCTATCTAGGAAGGTAGGCTTAAGAATGCACGCGTCGGCACACATCAGTACAGAGATGCTGGGATCACGCCTAATTGATAAGATCAAAAACGCGTTCACAATTAATTAGATACTTAGGATATACATCTAAGTGATAAGATCAAAAATGTGTTCACAGTTAATTAGATACTTAGGATATACATCTAATACAAGTGATAAGATCAAAATGCGTTCACAATTAATTAGATACTTAGGATGTACATCTAAGTGATAAGATCAAAAATGCGTTCACATTTAATTAGATACTTAGGATATACATCTAATACAAGTGATAAGATCAAAAATGCGTTCACAATTAATTAGATACTTAGGATGTACATCTAAGTGATAAGATCAAAAACGCGTTCACAGTTAATTAGATACTTAGGATATACATCTAATACAAGTGATAAGATCAAAAATGCGTTCACAATTAATTAGATACTTGGGATGTACATCTAAGTGATAAGATCAAAAATGCGTTCACAATTAATTAGATACTAAAGATATACATCTAAGATAATACAAGTGATAAGATCAAAACGCGTTCACAATTAAATAGATACAAGTGATAAAATCAATTCTGCATAACCCTATATATAATATATTGTGTGTCTTTACTAGTGAGGCTGGGTGGCTTAGTGGTTAGAGCACCAGACCGAGCTTGTTCCCGGAGGTCTTAGGTTCAATCCATGTTTCAGCCATTTCTGTTCTAGGTTGACGAGCCTAGTAAAAAAATAATTTTATATAATAATATTCCCACAAGTATTCCGCAAGTACCCATGCGGGTACCCGGGGTGCCAAAATCAATACCCGGATCTGCATGAGTATTTTCCCATGGATCACCTGGATCCGCGAGTATCAATACCCGCGAGTTTTCCCACAGCTCTACTCAAAAAACTCGCGAGTTACCCGGACTCGTGCTATGCCCTATTCAGACCCCATCGCTTCCCTGTAAGATAGTGGATCACGATATACAGCAGCCGCAAGAAGTGCCATGTGCCCCAAACGTCTGTCTTCGTTAATCTCAGCATTGTCCTCGTTATAGTACCACAGGTTCCTATGGGGTTGATCCCGTAGTCGCCTGGGTGAAGGCTGTGAGGACTCGGCTGCTTGACCCTGCGGGGTAGTGTCCGCAGGTCTACAGGTACAGAATATGCATACTGTGGGTGCACGCGGTGGCAGTTCGCGCGTCTGTGGTCTAGATGGTGGAGTAACAAAAATATCATATTCAGAACCTTCTACACTCTGTCTGGTAACCGGGGATGGTGTCCTTGGAGGGACCACCTCCCTATTCTCTTGTACACGCAAGACTACGGGGAACTCTATAGTCAGTGGTCCTGTGAGGACCACAGGTTTCTCAGGCCGAGTAGATGGCTGACTACTCTCCCGAAATGGAAAGGAACGCTCATCAAATGTCACATCGCGAGACAAGATGACTGCTCGGGTACTCGAATTCCATAACCGGTAACCCTTTGAACCCGGTTCATACCCAACAAACGTCATTTCAATCGCTCTTGGATCTAATTTCCTGCGTTTGTCCTCTGGGACATGTACATATCCCTTGCATCCGAAAACGCGAAAATAAGAGACATCTGGAATGTGACCAGCACTCCAGAGCTCATGCGGTGTGTGCCACCCTAATGTTCTTGTGGGAGTACGATTGTATGTGTGAACAGCAGTGTCAACTGCCAACTCCCAAAAGCCGAGGGACAACCCAGCGCTGTGTAACATAGCACGCACTTTGTCTAAGATCGTCCTATTCCACCTCTCGGCTATGCCATTCTGCTGTGGCGAACCTGGCATTGTAAGTTTATGCTTGATCCCCTTTTCATCTAGTATGGCTTGTACCACGCGCGACATGTATTCCCCTCCTTGATCAGAGTGTAATGCCAATAACTTTTCTGATGTCTGAGCTTCAGCCCAGGCAAGAAATTTTTTGAAGGCATGTGCACACTGGTCTTTACTCTTTAGGAAATACACGACTCCATGTCTAGAATAATCATCTATGAATGTTGCCATGTACAACGCGCCTTGTATTGATTGCACTTGCATCGGACTGGCTAGATCACTGTGTACAATCCTAAGCCTGCGATCCGATCGCTTATGTGATGCCGAAAAGGGTAGTCACGCCTGCTTGCCAAGTTCACACCCAGGGCAAGGCAACTGATTACTATCGATCGAGGCATCAAACTCTATTCCTTTTACAGAATTATGATACCGCTTTAGAGCATTGTGCAACATATGCCCCATACGATGATGCCAGGTGTTGAGCGAGTGCACGACATGTGAGTGCATGTTTAGGGCTCCAATTGAGGCATCTAACCAATAAAGATTATCCTCTAGGTAACCCTGCGCAATTTTCTGGTTTTGGACTGAAATCGTGAACTTCTTGTCCGCAAACAAGACTACAGCTCCCTTCTGAGTAAGAGCGCGCATTGAGATAAAGCATGTCTTAACATCTGGTATGTGCAGAATGTTGCTTAGGGTAATCTCCGAGTCCCAGTTTCCTACAGTGGTGTTGAAAACCACTGTCCCCACACCAATTTGCTTGACATTAGAGTTATCTCCCAGGTGTACTGTGCCGTTAGCCAGAGAATACTCAGTAAAGTCAGAGCAATTAGGTGATATATGATGCATGGCCCCTGAGTCCATCATCCATCTCGATCGTACCGCGGCATAGAGGGAAACGCGTATATCATTATTATTGTCATCGGGTATCTCTACAATACTGGCCAATGACTCTACGTGCGCGTTGACGGCCTTATTCTGACCATCTTTGCTCCCCATTGCCTTCTTGTCCTCCTCATCCTTTTTCTTTTTCCGGCATTCCGAAATCTTGTGCCTGTTTTTCTGACAATAGTAACATTTGATGTTCTTCTTGTCTTTCTTGATGGGCGCAGATTTATTCAGAGATGCGGAAGCGCTGGACCAACAACCTTCCTCATTAAGTATACGCTCTTGAATAACTTGAGGGGAAAGATCCAACAGCGTTCCGGACGCCAGGATGGTGGAAGCAACTGCCAAGTACGAATTGGGTAACACTTTGATCAGGATGAAACTGTACTGTAAATCTGAGATCTCCATCTCATTGTTCTTCAGGGTAACATGCGCATCATTCAACTTCTGCAGCTGAGGGAGCATGGGTGATGAGTCGCTCAAGGAAGTGCCGGTGAGGGCAGCCCAGGTGTTAAATGCAGACATCAATCCCACACCCCCGTAAACGCGTTTGAGCTCTTCCCACTTGGTCCTACAAGTTTTGAACTTTGTGTCGTCCGCTACTGTCTGCCAGACATCTTTTTGAGTGTAAATCTCCAAGACACCTAAGAGAACCCCCTCTTCAGAGTCCCAATTCCCTGCGGGATCAGGTTTATCACTGATGAGATGGTCCCGGACTCCGTTCATACGGAAAAGAGCCATCATCCACACTGACCAAACTGCCCAGTTAGATCCATCCAGGATCTCGATCATTGTTGATGGTGGGACAGAAAATGATGGTGCCATATCTACAAGTTACTGCTGGTGCGATGATTTCCAATCTGGGTGAGAGGGGCAGTCAGACCCAGATTATGAAGATCCTAGTACCTCTGGTGTATCAACTGTACTCCCTGAATCCACAGAGGATCCAGTCTCTCAGACACCAAAACACGCGATTTATCTACTACCATAACTATCTAGTGTACCGCAGTTGTGACAAGCCCAAGTGCTCAGGGGAGTGACTACCCCCGCCTTGTTCTAGACCCAAAAACTATGCCCCATCCTGTGGAGTCGGAGCCAACCATTCAGTAGGCAAATAGTCCCTGGTGTAACAGGTGATGCTCCATGTACACTTAGAAACAAAAAGGGCAAAGAAGGTGACCTAAGTCATTGGGCATACCGCGGAGGCAAACGTCACGTGTTAAGTAATGATCAGGAACTATGTCACCCACTGTGGTTTTGCAACCACGATGACGGCGTTCTGAAACTGAAAGAAACTGCAGCCCCAAGTGCTGCTTTATATGTGTACCTATCCCTAGTACCTCAGGGATGTGCCTAACCCTAGCACACGCAGGGGATCTTTGTCCGACCACTGTCAACACTGTAGGTAAAGGTATTCTATGACCCTCCTACAACTGGTGATTGACTTAGTGACCTTCTGTTCATGGGGAGTCTCTTAGAAACCGAAAGAAACTGCAGCCCCAAGAGGACAAGATCCAAAGGATCGAGTCACACAGGGAGGCAGGATACCATTAGCACTATGTATCGAACTTGTGTAGACAGTTACTCACCTGCAGCCCCAAGAGGACAAGATGGGGGGCTACAGGCTGTTACAGAGGGTCTTATATACATTTCTCAGTGTAACAAGGTAAGCAGTAAGTGTAAGCAAGAATCAGCAAGTATCAGTCAGCTGTATTGCTGACTGAGCCTTATCTTTGTGATTCGTAAGCTGCTTTACTCTGCTGACTGATCATGCTCCACAATGTGATGTCATAATGATGTCATTGTGGAGTAGATAACTGATATGTAGTCTAGCCCTTAGGTCTGGAACACGTCTATCTACTGATACATATGATTCTGTGCTAAAATTGGCCATGGCCCAACCTGGGCCCTTATCTAGAGCTCCACTTACCTAGATCCTTCTAGGCTGGACTCTTCTTATCTTGATAACAGCTCCACTAGGTCTAGAACCATCTAGACTGTGGGGCCTTGCCTATTGTGGTAAACACAATAGAGAATTGACTTGTTCTCGTTGAGTGGCTCTTGTGCTGACTAAGCAGCATGTGACTATTACATGTGACTCGGTCACATGATCCATGTCACGACTACATTCCCATGATCACGTGTTGAGACTGCTGGGTAATCTTCCCACAGTCATGTGATCCAAAAGGGAGAAAATAAAAGGAAAAATAAAATAGAGCCATGACACCCGGGGCCTCCCACCTGGCTTCCTATCTTGGCAGTAAGGCTGCATCCGGCTCATGCACAGTGCCTAACCAGCTATCGCATGCACATTTCCCCGGGATAAGTAAATTATAGTACTTTATGATAATTATGTAATCGCGCTTCTGGGCTGAGAGAAAACTCACGCATGCTTCTGCGTCACCACGCTCCGTCGCATGGTTTGTGGGAAACCCGGTAAGGGGTCCAGTCTACACCGATCCACCGGCTCCAGGGGCCGTGGAATTGAGGTATACTACAAAAACATTAAACAGAGGCTCACCTTTTCTGGGAGAATAAATTTGCGTTTGTTCGACTTCAAGGGAGCTTGTGTAAAATACTAGATCTTCTTCTGGATAATTTAGATTAGGGCAGGGCCCATAACCTGATGAAACGCAGCTGTGAAAGAGTTTAGCTATCTATGTAGATAGCAGATAGGTTCAGTTGTTGTGGTCAAAACTGAAGTGAACACGTACAATGTAACGACCTTTTATACTACATAAAAGTGTGACAATCATAACAGTAAATAGTTCTATTTACTTGTGACAAGATATAAGAAGGAATGTGTTGTGCGTGCAATGTGGAATTGTGTCTCAATCAGTTAATGGACGCACTTTAGCTTATCTTATCACAATTGTTAGATTGAGTCCACCCGGGAGTCCGGCTCGTCTCAACAATCACCTTGCCACTTACATATATAAGTCCACCATATCTACACTGTAGACTCTAGACTTGACTTATTCAATACATCAGTGTTTGTCTTCTGGACAAAGTCCCTTGAACTTGACTCAGCTGTCTCAGTGCTTCTGGTGCTCCTCCACTCAACATTGCCTTGGGGAACAGCTCCCTTCAGCATTGACTCATCCCATCTCCTCTATACACCTATTGACAGTGCATAACTTCTGACCAATGAACAAAGCTGTCACACAAGTTGTGCAAGATGTCTCACACCAGACATTAAACTGGGCCAGGGCCAAGCTGTCTGTGGCAGCTTTGGCTCAGCCCAGACTTCAGGAAAGCCAGAGCTGCCTCAGGCCAAGCCAAAGCCATGGCTTTTGGGCCAAGCCAGGCTGGAACATCACTACTTCCATGTGACAATTCTGCATGAACTAAATGTTACTTACAGAACTGGCAGTTATACATGATTGCAGAAGTTACAGTTCTTGCACTAAATCCTCTTCCCCATCCTTGACAAAAGAGCATCCAGCCTTTCTTTACTACTTCTCTCCCCAAGTGTGTCTTGTCCTTCTTGATATGCCTTTATTGCCTCTTCAAACATGCTCTTTGCTTTCATAAGCTCAAATTTTCTCATGTATAGCCTCCCCAGCCCATCTAGAGCATACCCTAGACCTGAACCATTATTGGCAGCCCTACAAAGCTCAATGGCTTTTTGAAATGAGGCCTCTGCTTCATTTAGTCTATGCTGCCCTAGGTATGTTTCCCCAAGGCTGCTATAACAAGCACCCTGGCCCAAAATATTATTTGCAAGTTTGTGAAGATCCAAGGCTGACTGAAGTGCAGATATTGCTTCAGTTAATTTGTTCTGCCTTATATATATGTCTCCAAGTCCAACATAATCATTTCCTTGACTAATTACATTGTTTACAGCTTTATCAATCTCCAGGGCCTGCTGATATGAGGTTTCTGCTTCATTTAACTTGCCCAACTGTACGTATGTGTCTGCAAGTCCAGCATATGCACTTGCTTGGTTAATGCTGCTATTGGCAACTCTGGCAAAATGTGAAGCCTTGTGATATGATGCTTCTGCCTCAGTGTATTTTCCCAGGTGCAGATATATGCCCCCAAGTCCATAATGGCAATCTCCTTGGCCCAAATAGTAATTTTCTGCTTCACAGAACCTCAAAGCCCTCTGAAATGAAGCTTCAGCCTCATTATGTGCTCCTTGGCTTAAGTGAATTGTTCCCAGTTCCTTCAGAATTTGGGCAAGATGATTATTGCCTCCAGGTGAGGAGCACAGCCTTTCAGCTTCTTGCAATTTCTCTTTTGCACTATTCAAGTCATCTGCATACATATACAAAGAAGCCCATTTTTGAATGCATTTTATCAACAATGATGTGGACCCATGATTTTCTTGTAGAAATTGAACAGCCTTGCCTATCAATTTGTCAGAGAGGTCTCCAATGTTTCTATGCAGCTCTGTAAATGAGAGAATAGCATAAATAAGTGTTTGATGATTTTCATAGTTTGATTCCAAGAGACCAAGGAGTATAGCCTTTGTGTTATTCACTTCTAATACCATTTCACCATACTGCTGAGGCTCTGCCTCCCATAAAATCATGGAAGCCAGTGTGAGATAATAGTCCTCCAAGGACACCTTGTACCTTGATGAGGTCAAGTCATGATAGTTACAAAAATGCCTGATTATTGGATGTGGATGGTATCTCTCTCCATTCAAGTTTATCAGCCCACACTGCTGAAGCACTTGAAGACACATGACAATTTCTATATCACCAAGAATGCCATGAAATTTGTCCAATTGCTGCATATGCATCCCATCAGGAAGCATGCTAAGAACTCCAAGTAAATCCTTGGCCCTTGGGTTGGCCTTCATTCTTCCACTATCAATGGATAGCTGGATCGAGAACTCCAGATTTGAAAGCCTATGTGCCTGACCCCTTTGCACAACCCTTGTTTGCTTTGAACTCCACTCCCTCCACAATAATGTAGGTGGGGTCGTTTGTGAAAGATGTGCCAATAGATTAACAGCAAGAGGAACATAGTCCACAGCTTTCATAAGTTCTTCTGCATGATCATTATAAACATCTGCAATGTGCATCCAGATCTCTTTAGCAGCATGATGACCAAGTGTCTGCAATGGCACCAATGGCGGTCTTGTCCACTGTGTCCCTGATGGCCTCTCTGTGCCCCGCATGGTGATCAGCACAGTGACACGGCGAACTTCTGTGACACTAGATAACAGCTCCTCAACGGAGTGCCTTGTGTCCTCGGCCTGATCCCAGGGTGATTCAAAGTTGTCAAAACAGATAATGCATTCCTTTGCTTCAAGTGAGGTATGGATCCGGGACCAGAGGGAATCTGAAGAACCCTTTAAGACACTGAGCACCTTTCCAAGTTCGATCAAGAGAGCCCCAGAGGACGAAATGGACTCGCAGGCAACAAAGTACCTACAGGGGCCATAATATTCCTTCACACGATCATGAGTGAGGACGGCATTGGCAAGGGTTGTTTTTCCATATCCACCAGGGCCAAGGATGGCGATGCGGGCGGGATGAGATCCGATGTTGGTGAAAATCATGTGGATGATCTGAGCAAGCTCAGCATCACGCCCAAAGAATATCTGGGGTGTGCGCGGCTTCGTTGGCATAGATCTGTATGACCAGTCAGCCCGCACATAGACGCGGTATGTCCAAGAGGTACTTACGTGGTAGCCTCAGTCGGGGTAGGATGGGTAACCTATCGAAACGGTCCATTAAAATGTGCATGAGATGTAACTATAAGTCACATACTGTGGTATTGCGCTCCATAACAATCTGGGCAAACCTCGAATCTAAGGCCATCTTCGCCTATGAATCGAGAACACAGGTGAATGGTAAAGATAAATGAATGAATTCAATACCATGACTGACCTGGAAAGTTTGAAGCACATTCGACAACTTGGCATCATATTGCTTGACGGTCTGAAGCATGTCTGCACGTAAGATGACCCTCGTGACGCGTCCGGTCTCCGCACATTCCTTCAACGCAGCTTCGATTCCATCTAGTTCACTTTCCCGCCAATCAGGTCATGAAAAAACACAAAGTAATGCAGAACCTACGTGCGAATGGACAGTAATATAGTGCGCAGGCCAGCCGGGAGGTCTTCTTCCTTCAGGTTGTGGGTTTGGCAGGACTCTCCCACATTGACAACGATATTGGCCACACTGGTGAGCTTTTGCATGACTGCCTCCCAATCACCCTTGAACTGTTTCACTTCCTGTTCACGGATTTATAAGGATTTAAGAGAGAAATACGAGGGAGGAACTAGGGACATACGCCTCGCATCTGGAGTGTCAGTAGGAGGAGGCCTGCGATGGGGCCGATAAAAGGGACGTTGGTCGCGAGAGCACTCCCCTCCTTCAAGAGAGCGAGGGAAGTCTGTATCGCAGTCGTGACGACAACTGTGGGTCCGCCGATCGACCCCGATGGGACGGGAGCAGTATCGCCAATTACTGGTACCAAAAGTCAGTCAAAGAAAGAAGAGGGTTGGAGTTGTCTAAGACTCACGAACTGAAGACCTGTCCCTAGAAGATGCAAAGATCTTCCGGAAGGATTGTCTGAATGAAAATGATTTGGATTGCATGTATTCTTATATAAGTAGTGGTTGGTTGAGTCAAGCGAGATGAGCGGGAATTGGAGCGTCGTGACCACTGAACTGCAACGTGGCACGTGACATAGATTACCTGCCTGACTGCCTGACTGCTGCCTGACTGTCTGGTGTTCAGGAGGTTGCTACGTGGTGCTCTGCTAATTGATAGCTGCCAAGTGGCCGTAGATACACAAACGAAATTCTGAAGAACTGACCACTCAATCGGTTAACTCCCCCCCCACACGCACACTTCAACGAGTGAGAGGCGCATTAATTGAATCCCTAACAGATACAAATAACAGGTCCGGAGACGGGTGGCCTCATTCTCAGCCGTCGAGAACGTCTGGGCCATGCCTCGACCATTTCTATCGGACGCTCTTCCGCGCAATGTACGCTGCGCGCATTCAATAATTGCAAATCTACGCGCCTTCGCAAACCCAAACCGTTACTCTTCTGCCCTCCACACTGCACCACCTCCACCACTACCACAAAATGGCACCGCACACCCACACCCACACCCACGGATCTCGACAGTCAACGACGAGGAGATTGCACACTTTTCGCGTCTGTCAAAATTATGGTGGGACGAGCGCGGCGAGTTTACGCTCCTACATAAGATGAACCCTCACAGGATGCGTTTCATACGTGAAAAGGTGCTCGAGGTGCTACGTGAGGACGACAGGAATGATGACGCTGTTGCCCTACGGATGCGAGACTCAAACCGCTTGTTGAATGGGTTAGATGTTCTGGATGTCGGGTGTGGCGGGGGTATATTGTCCGAGGTACGGGTGACTAAAGGGTAACAAACCAGAGCCTGTTTGGGTTGAACTTAAATGCGATTATTGTTATTAGAGCCTTGCCCGACTTGGTGCAAACACCCTCGCTATCGACGCGTCGGCGGAGAATATTCACATCGCGTCCCAACATGCCGCAGCCGACCCTGGTCTCTCGTCTTTATCCTTTCGGCACACATCCGCCGAGACGCTCCTCCAAGAGGAATCTAAGAAACGGTTCGACATCGTTTGTTCGATGGAGGTCGTAGAGCACGTAAATAACCCAGCTGCGTTCCTGCGATCATGTGCAGAGTTAGTCAAGGTAAGTGAGCTCCTCTCATCACTCGACGGGGATGAACCTTTCTTTCTTCCTTTGCTTTTATTTCTTCGGTTTAGCCCGGAGGCCACCTGTTCCTTTCGACCATCGCGCGGACGCCACTCTCGTATCTCCTCACGATCGTAGCAGCCGAGAAAGTGTTCCGACTCGTTGAGCCTGGAACCCACACCTTCTCTAAGTTCATCAACCCCGACGAGCTCATTGGTTTTTTTACAAAACCTCTCAACGAAGGCGGGCGGCCATGGATTTCGCGGACATATGCGTACGGGCTCCCCACACGCGTGGAAGCGGAGGTACGCGGGATCGTGTACGTCCCTTGGCGGGGTGACTGGGTGCTGGCGCCACGCGCGACGACTCCTTTGTCCACACAGGCTAACTACTTGTTTTGGATACGTCGACCTAAGGAAAATGTGTAGAGGAGACCGAATATTCCCGGTTCGATTGAAAGATACCGAGTGACACAAACAAGCTTCAGTACAGAACAACATTTTCAACCGGCGATTCCCAGATGTCAACCACCATGAAAAAAAAATAACAATACACGTATGGATGAGAGCCCAATAGGAGCAGATAAAGTAAAGAAATGGCTATGTGTGGGAGAGTAGAATGAAGGAAAGGAAAGGTAAGATACTACGACGGAAGGCGTTCTCCCCAAACAAGGCGTTGTCGGTGCGCGCGGGTCACACCCAGTAAAGCGACCCAGAACATCCATGCCGCGACAATGAAGGTGAATGCGAGGAGGGTTCGTAAGGTGGCACGCCATCGCCAAGAGACGGGACTCTTTGAGGTGAAGACGACTTTGTACCCACGTTCGTACCAGCCACGATTCAACCATCGAAGGTCCCGTGCGACTGCCTCTGCCTAGCAAACAGAGTGAAGGTCAGAAAAGTGAAATAAAATTCCCAAAGAAATCGAGGGGGAGGCATTATTTTTTTTTGCCAGCCACTGTACCTTTTGGCGACCAGAGTCGTACACTTGTCGAACCTGAGCAGCCTGGGTGCGGATTGCGGGTAGACGGGCCTCCAGTTCTGCGAGAACGCGAAGCGACTCCGCGAGCTCATCGTCAATCTGTGGGACGCTCGTGCGCAACGTATCTCGACCCACTCGGCGGTAATTCCGCTGCAATTATGAGAGGATAGTCAAGTTCGCTCAGTGTGAAGGTCTGGGTGGGTGGCGCGAGAAGAAAAACAGCATACCTTGATTGAGGTAAAATACTCGCGAATGGTACCCTCAAGTGCCCGACAATTACTGAGACCTTCGAGTAGCTTTTCCTGAACTGATTGTCAGCGACAACCGCACGAACAAGAAGGGACCATGGTGATGGCACCTCGAGGTCTTTGAGGTCATGTTCATCATATGTTGCGGATCCTCGCAATGATGTTTCAGGACGAAGGTTGGACAACCTATTCGAAAATTTGAGTACAATTCGCTCATGCTAGGGTAGAACCGGGATGGTCGTACCCCATGAGAGTGGGAGACTCTGAATCTGATAGATATGTAGACATATAGAGAAGAAGGGAATGATAGCACAGTGAAAAAGAGAGACGGTAAGTTAAGTCTGTGAGAGTTGAAAAAGTGAAAGAGACAAAAAAAAAGAAGGGAAAGAGGGGTTGTTTATTTATTTCTTTAATATTTTTTTAATTTGTCCATCGCGGATGGAAGATGAGCCCCGTCGGAGGTGTTGTTCTAGTTCCCATTTAATCGCGGCCTCGTGCATCATCAGTGTGCCTGACGGCCCGGCCTGACCTGACACCGTCTCTCTTTCACTCTCTCTTTGTTTCTGTCTCTTTATATTATTGTGCTTGGACTACTGTCCTCTCTATTGTAACATTTCATTTCATTTTATAGGAGGACATAGAACGATTCTCTGGATCGATACAATTCATAAATTATGTCCACGGTGTCATCTGTCTGTCTGTCTGTCATCATCTGTCATTCATCATTTACGTAGCTCGGAGTAAGGTAGATCAGATCTAGATTAGATAGAGATGATCAGATTAATTCAGACGGGCACGTGGATGTGACTGTGTGACTGTGACAGTTAATGTGCACGTGCACGCGTTCTCGATGTCGATGTCAAGGCCCCGTGCTCGACGACGAGTCCGTCTCCGGTCCCCAATGTGCTTGCCACTTGCCTAAGACAACATAGTTCTTATTTGCCATTTGAATTGGTCATGGATGTATTTATTGATGCTGCATCAACATCAGACCTTGATGAACGTGAGCTTCTCGAGTCTGCAAAACCCGCATACTGGGACCGAGTCATTGCAACAAGTCACCCAATTGACGCGTCAGCCGACCTTCCTACGGATGACATGGACGTGAAAGCAACTGAATCGCTGGTACGTCCTATTGACAATAATCATATGATAACAGGCGATGGTGTACATCTCAGGTGTATCGAAGGTCTACCTTCGTAACAGACACTTTCTCTTCCATATCACATAATGGTCTCTATTCATCGTCCTCCTCCCCAATGGCACATGAAATTCTCAGGGAAGCTGCCTCGGAAAACCTTACAACACCAGGATGGTCTGGTCGTGGCCCACCCACATCGCCTTTTGCCTCGCCCTTATCTGCCACTTCCCCCTCAGCCTTGTCGTTGCGTCGCCAACCTCAAAGCCCAAGCCACCCTATGTCATCCCCTGATCCTCTGCAGTTACTTTCTCCTCCAGCGAGGCAGTGTATCGCTCATCGCTATGATCTAAATTCTTCTCCTGCTGACGAAGATGATGCGCCGCTTGGTCTAACATCTAGTCCTATCTCACAGCCAATCAATGCACAGCAGCGTTTGCCTTCCTCCGATCTTTTCATGGCCCCTGATGTTGGAGAAACCGAGATAATCCAAATTCAAACTTCCAATCTCGACGATGCTGTCGCAGCTGAGGGAGGGAGATACTCCATGCGCAGGCGCCAACCTCGACAATTAAAGCCCTATGCCTTTGATCAGTTGAGTATAAGCACCAACTAAAGCATCACCCAGATGCCATGGTCAAGTTCACTGGCCACCGTAACCCTGTAGAATCGTCATCTTCGCCTCCGTCGGATCCAGGCCAGGACGATACCGATAGCGCCCGCGCCCCTGAGAACTCTGCTGGTGAACGTTCATCTGGCCGTGCCCCGGGGCCCACGCGTGTAAGAGCAAGGAAGAAGCACCGTACCGGTGCAGAGCAGCACCTTGTGGCGCCACGTATTACACATCAGAAGTCCTCGACAACACGGTTACCTACCAGATCTCCATCTTGGGACAGAAGATCACCTGCGCCTAGGGATCTTCCTCCTGAGGAACTAGTATCTGATCTAGATCGCAACAACAGGCCAGGGCCCTCAACGCCGTGGTATCCAGACGTATTCAATGATTTATCGGGTGGATCGGACAGCGATGATCCACCTGCGGGCATCATCCAGAACCGTCCGCGTTCCAGCCATACCCCTCCCCCACGAATAAAGCGTAGACAGGTAATATCTTGGCTTCGCGGTGCATATGTATGGGCTAACTAGTCAATCCCCAGCGTGCTCTACGGAAACTCCCTGACCTACCCCCACTCACTTCTCCACGTATACCCGTACCAAAGTCACCCTCTGGACGCTCCAAATCAGCTTCCTCGGGACGACAAGCGATAGCACAGACGTCGAGGAAAGCTCGTCGGAATCCGAGTCAAGGAAAACTCAGATGATAGCGTAGTTTTTCTGTCTGAGCGGGAGGTCATCATGCTTGTTGATAACCCGAGTCACACGCTTTCCTCTTCACCTAAACCAGAGCGTTCTCCACTCAAGCCTTCCCAGAAACTACGTTTGCAGCCCTCAAGATTTCCCGTTATCACAGACTTTTTCAATCATCGCCTGCCTCGTGAGAGAAAAAGGGGTCACGAAAACGAAAAATCGTGGGACATGAGAAAGCGAGCCGACCCATGCATACCTCAGGAAGGATTCGGTCTAACGGTAAACTCCTATGCTTGTAGCTCGTGTGACTGTAACCCTTCTAATCTCAAACCACTGTTAGACCCACAGTCCGGGAACCGGAGGAACGTCAAGGCTCACAGCAGGCGGAAACGCGAGGGGTCAAAACGCCCCGCGGACCTTTCTATCTTTACAACAGGTGGCGGGCGGGTTTTGTCTGGATGGCAAAGGAGAAACGCAGTCACCATTGACACGGAAGATGTTACCTTTCAAAGAGCGCTTGAACCCTTGGCAAGCCGCACACGTCCGCGTCCCTCCTCCAATACGACCTCTGTCTGGGTTACGGAATGCCAGGCGTCGACAACCGCAGGAATTGCAGTTTCCTATCGCTCAAGACGTCGAGCCTTCGTCAACGCCAAAGGGGGTTGCAGATCCTGCGCCGGACGAGGAGAGGCGACACAGGGTTGTTGTCGACTTTGATATCCCCTTTCTCTCATCAGGTAAGGTATTCGCCGCTACCTCTTATCTCGGTAGAGGGTGGCTCTACGAGCTTCTATCAGTCGTATCTGGCACTTCGCTTTCACACCCACCTCCTTCACTTGAAGTTGACGGACACATGCTATCGTCGACATCCACCGCCCTTGATTATACCGTTTTCCTGCCTTACGCGTGCGATTCGTTCGCCAAGGTCCTGAACGAACCATTGACTGTGTCGCATGAAGCATTCGTGAACTGGAATACCAATATGCATGCCGTTTGCTCGCTTGTCTCGTGGATATCTGCACCTGCAGTGGGCAACGACGTTCATCTTATTCGGACGGCGACGCTGGAGTATACTGGGTCATTAATTGCACGTATCGATACTGTGTTAGGGGATCCTAGGGAGCGGGCCAAATCCTTAAGCTCGAGCATGCTTTCCTTGTACTGGTTTGCGGTAGAGTTGCTTGTCCGGGCGTGTTGGAGTTCAACAGGCGGTGACGAGGATCTCGCTACTGCAATCAACGCCCGACTGGTTGGGTTGACGACCCGTCTATTACAGATCGGTGTGCAGGCCGCAATCTCGCCCGTTGTCACCGCCAACGACGAGCTCCTGGATGACTTTCCCTTGTATCCCTGTGTTGCCGAGCTGTGGATTTGTTTGGTACATCTTGGTGCAACCCATGGTGATAAAACGGGACATTATAATTTTCCTCCAATGTCAGATATACTGCAACAGAGCTTACAGGCCACGGAATCGTCTGCACAGGGCGGTCTTCACGCCAGCGAGGAGATATGGTGTACCCTCTTCGGTCTATGTGCCTTATCCCAGTTCTCTGTGCATGGTGTATCAATGTCCACACCCCGCATGAGCACGTCATGGGATCTTGTTTTGCTCGCCCTTGAACGCATCAGACTCGTCGCAGACCCTCAAATCGACGATCGTCTCTCCACGCGGAACCTACGCCGCCGTGACGCCTACATCGTCTCATCGTCTCCCGATGCTTCATCCTACACCAACGTTGGCATTGGCGGCTAGATGACGAAGCGTCGGGACGCTCTTCCGTCGTCTGGTGGAGATATTTAAGAGTCGCAAGTTTGCCGATTTGCGTGGGGAGCTTGCGGGTTTCGCCGCATTCGTGCAGGAGAATGACGCGCGCTTGCTTTTGGAGCACGCGAGTACGGACACGGATAGTGCATTCACATCTTCCTCAAGCTCATCTACGCTTCCGCTCAACAAATGCGCCCGTCGGAGGAGTCGGCGCGCACGCGCGAAGACGAGTACCTCGGTCGGATGAAGAAGCTTCTTTCGCTCGTAACTCCCGTCGGGTCCGTGCAACAACTGAACCGCAAACGCAAACGCAAACGGGAATGGGAACGGGAACGCGCTCCGCTCACCTTTCGACTCACAGCTCTCGATGCTCTATAATCGCTTTAGCGCTCTCGTCTTCGCGATTCGTATACAGCCATCTGCCGAGAACGTACACTACCGGTCTCGCTCGCACGTCGTTACGTCGATTTCAATCGATCCGCTTCTGTCACTCGATCCGTGTGCATTCGCGCCGCGACCTTTCTGACACTTGCCGCGATGGACATGACGCTCCCCGTTGGGCCGGCGTTGGAATGGACATCGGAGATGGCGCGGGTGCTGGTATCCGAGTTCCACCACCATGCCTCGGCAACTGTCGCCCGCTGCTGCGCCCTCAACTTCCACTAGCGAAAGCGTGCGAAGGGGGCGGAGAACGGAGTTAGTGCAATGCGTACACCTTCTTCTATCAGGGCTTCACGACATCT
Organism: Multifurca ochricompacta; assembly: GCA_022496185.1. NCBI lineage: Eukaryota > Fungi > Basidiomycota > Agaricomycetes > Russulales > Russulaceae > Multifurca > Multifurca ochricompacta. Next base: position 34,492 of record WTXG01000185.1, on the reverse strand, counting down.
CCCGCGCTGCTTCCGCCCCTTTCCCAGCGAGAAGAGATCGAAGTACGGCTCTAGAGGTGCTACAAAAAGGCACGGAGAACCGTTTTTTTTTTTTGGGTGCAGAGCCTCCCTTTCATCAATTTTTGCTGATACGGTGCATCACAGGGTGTCTCTTCCCTCTTCTCTCTGAAGCAGCGTTTTGCACCATTCCGACAATACAAACGTTATTACGAGGTATCGTTGAAACGCACCTGAATCACTCTTTGTCTTTGCAGAGGGAAGACGAACAACAACAACAACAACAACAACAACAACAACAACAACACAACAGCAGCAGCAGCAGCTACAAATAATACCTCAGTCCGTAAATCAAGAAGAAAGCCAGGACGAGTACGGCCAGTTTGACCTCAACTGGGACGACCCGATGGTGCTTGCTGCACTGGACAACACTGCTGAACCTCACACGTTACCAGTGCTGCCAGCTCTGACCATGCAATATACTTACCAATCCATAATCGAGGTGCGTCGCACGTTGTCATTTTCGCCCCTTTTGTAATGTGACCCGGGTCATTGAACGATGACGAACAGTGCATCAAAAATGTGGCTTCGCCCACGATCTTTCAGCACCTCATCAGTACCTTTGAGAACCAGAGACAATAACACGAAGAACGGGCCACCACAGATGGGGGAATGGGGATGGGGGGACTGTATCCTAACTTTACACGATGTACAACACACGGCCACGCATATATGTATTAAAAAACACTAAAAGCTTTCAATTTTTTTGTAAACAAGTGCACGTGGCACACGATGACGTATACTGTATGAATTTCAAGAGTCCATCGTCATTGCCGAACTCTACGCGGTAAATCCAGGATAGCCACGCTCTTTGAAGTCCTTGACTGATTCCTCAACAAGATCCTTCAAAGGTGTTGCTGAAGTCAGTCCAAGCAGTTCCTTTGCCTTATTCGCCTCGACGTTGACGAGTATCTGTGTGCCCTTCGTCGATCCCGGCTCTCCACGTGGCACATTCGGGATACCAAGCTCAGCCGCAGCGTCCACTTGCGAAAAGTGTCAGTCGCCTAATGACACGGACCTATGAAGGGGCTGAAACAAAAACTCACGGAGGTCTTGATAGAAGAAGGGACCAGATGTGACAATGATCCGTTCACCACCCGCAGCTGCTACATGCGTCGCGCGCACATGTGCCTCCGCGGCGACGGCCACATGCACCCAATTTCCCTGATTCCGCAATTGTGCGCTGGTCCTCGCACCCGAGAGTGTGTCGTATACATCACGCTGAGACGTGTTGATGTCGTCAACTGTCAGCGCAGGGGTGAGAGAGGGCTATAAACAAGCCCGCGCGAAGAATCAGTTACCGATAAAGGGCGATATACTTTGTATAGACGTACCCCGAAGACATACGGGGGGTTGATGGCGACGAGATCCCACGAGATCTCAGACTTATGAGTGGCCACAAAATCCCATGCGGCTTTTTCTGCGAGGGTCTTTGATGCGAAGTATATCGTCGCCGGCCCGACGGCAGATCCTTTCGCTTTCACCGCCTCCACGGCGGAGTTGTTCCAACTTGTCTCATTGAAGACTCGCGGCGTCGTGGTCTGCTCCAGGACTGCGACAATTGACGACGTGAGAACCAAACGCTTCACAGCAGTTCCGTGCTTCAAGATCGAGTTCAGGATTGATGTTGTTCCACGCACGGCAGGGACAATGAGCTCTGTGAGATATTGCACGTATTGCACGTCAACGAGAGCCACACTCCGGAAGATAAAAAAAAAAGAAAGACCAGACCATCAGGATCAGTAGCCTTGAAGTGAAATGGAGAGGCTGTGTGTGCGATAGCATCAACACCCTTGACGGCTTCGTCAAAGGCACCGTCCTTGGTGATGTCCTCGACCACGACAAGCTCGAAGCGGTCACCATAATGGGAAAATCGATCTTTGAGGAAGGCGCTTTTGGTCAAGGAACGGACAGTTCCACGCACGGCATACCCAGCTTCCAGGTATTTCTTGACGACCCAGACGGCGAGATAACCATTCGCGCCTGTGACGAGGACTTTAGCCGGGGGGGAGACAGCGACCATTTGGAACAGATGTAGGGAAAAGAAGACGAATGACGCCAATTTTCATGATTCGTTTAAATATAGGTTTCATAGACAGTTTTCTTGGATCGGATCTACAATTTATCGATGCACCCATCCGCGTATTATAGATTGCGAGCGGCGAGTGTAGGATCATTGTTATTTACCGGAAATCATAATCAAATCAAATATACCTCCGGCATCCGGCACTAGGTAGGTGTTGAGGTGTTGAGGGAAAGCATCGGGCTTGACTTTTGGGGGATATGCAGTTGAGATAGCATTGCCGGTAACACAGCCCAGATGGCGGAAGGTTTGAATGCATTTGTCAGATATGGCGTTCTGTGATAATGTGAAATCTTATCCTATTACGCGAATGACCATTAACGCTGGTGATAAGGCGGGATATGTGGGATTTGATTGAATGCCGTTATTGTTTTGACTAGTAGCAGTTAATGACGTATAATTCGTGGAAAATGGGGGCTTGACTTGTTCTGCTCGTGAATTGATCGTGAATTGACCCTATGTGCCAATGTGCCACCTACCTCCACAGTCATGGAGGTATTCATCTGCATATTCACTCCTGCACCAAGATATTCATTCCACAGGCGCTTACGGATACTCTATCTATAATATTCATACCCTACATGTATATAAAGACTGCAGAGAAAGGTCATTTCCCTTCTCTGCAGTCCCTTGTGTGTCCAAACACATAAGGCCCTTCGCGTCCGTTCAACGTGACATGACTTACTACTGAGAGACTCGGGACAATAACTAGAATAACACGTAAGAGAGGTTAGCGCCATCCCCGGGTAAATTGGCCCCTGTAATATCTTTAAAAATACCGGTATTTACTTCGCGCAGCTTTACACCATGCGCAAAGTGAACGAGTGGTTGTATTCACTGTATTATTGCCTAAAAGGGTCCAGAAGTGTATCCCAATAATTTCTACATGTTGTGCTTTGTGCTCAGGAATGGACCTGTTGTTAGGGATCCAATTACGCGCTCTCGTAAAGTGTGTGGGAGTGCGAGTTAACCTTTGAGTCCGATGTGACACGATTGAGGCTGCATCTCTGGTCAATTCTCCAGAAATTTCATTTGGTACCTACAACCGGTGAATAAGATTCCAATAGGGGACATTGCTGCGCGGTTACAGTATCCAGAGCCTTCCATAGATCCATGATAGTTAGGATCATAATCGAGTTATCCTCGAGATTGTCTTCGTAATGTTGCTTGGCGCCGGCTAAGTACTGCTCAATGCAGGACGCAATAAAATCCGGAGTGCTGTCTTTGTCTTTCGAAGAGGCGACTCAAGAGTCCAGATAATTCTCCACGGACACTCGAAGTCAGCGAGAGCGGTGCGCTGATCCGCCACAATGGCCTGCGTGAGCCTGCCTCCCGAGAAAAGGGCAAAGTCCGATGTATCACCGAGGCGCTGTTAATGGGAAGGGGTGAAGATATTCTGCGAAACGTTTCGCGATGCCGGGAGAAAAGCCTTCATAAGGTACGGGCGAGAATTATCGAGGGTAATTGCTGTATCAGCGACGAAGTTGAACTCCTCAGGGCACCACGGCAGAGCAAGTAACACGTGCTTCCGAAAAGCAGTCCATCGCTTCTGAAGTAGTCCTTTCGTCCTCTTGGCAGCACTATAAATAGCTTGGTAGACGTCTTCCGAGACGGCAGAACCAATCTTTGCGTGGCGATGAGCTATCTTGACTCATCGCGTAAAGCAACTCGCTCTGAAATCCTCTCTTCAGAGTGCATTTCTGGAGGGGATATGCGTGGTAAAAAAGCATAAAATGCTTGTACATGAAGCTGTGACCCAAAAATGTCTGGAGACTCACCCTGATGACGAGCCGTAATGGCGATCGGCGCCAGGGTTGGCAGGTGTCATTCCACAGACAGTACTTCATCATCCCCTATTCGTTTCGTGATGTGATCCATGCACTTTGGATGGGCAGTTTGTCGGACTTCGCGAAAGATGTAGCCAGCCTTGTGTGAGATTGCAGAAGAATCCAGGACATCACCATCCATTTGGACGAGAAAAACACTCAGTCTCAAAGACCTCCAGGGAGATTTGAATAGCTGGACCGGGATATGAACATAGGAGTTTTCTTTGCGTGAACATCACAACGCTGGATGGGGGAGGGGCCTCGAACATCTCAAATTGAACGGAATCGATGACCGTGCGGACAACTACAACGGCATTCTGCGCTCGGACGTGCATAACGAAGACATCTGGAAGCCGAGCCGATGAAGAATATGCAAGGTTGAGCAAATTTACCTCCGACAGCCAACTCTTAGGTGCCGTCTGGTGGCAGGTGGCCGAGATATTGTCATATTTTACGTGGCAAATCTACTCAGACACCATGGGCTGCGCTGGATATTTCAGTAAGTAAGGACCGGTCCAAAACTTATCGCCTTGTAAGAAGAATTGTTGCTAGGACAAGTGCCCAGTCCCAGGTAAACATCTATTTGAAAATTAGGTAGCGATCATGAGTGCGTGTAACTTACCAGCTAATCTACGTCACGTGCCACATTGCAGCTCAGTGGTCACGACGCTCCAATTCCCGCTCATCTCGCTTGACTCAACCAACCAGCATCTACTTACAAGAATACATGCAATCCAAATCATTTTCATTCAGACAATCCTTCCGGAAGATCTTTGCATCTTCTAGGGACAAGTCCTCAGTTCGTGAGTCTTAGACAACTCCAGCCCTCTTCTTTCTTTGACTGACTTTTGGTACCAGTAATTGGCGATACTGCTCCCGTCCCATCGGGGTCAATCGGCGGGCGCACAGTTGTCGCCACGACTGCGATACAGACTTCCCTCGCTCTTCTCAAGGAGGGGAGTGCTCTCGCGACCAACGTCCCTTTTATCGGCCCCATCGCAGGCCTCCTCCTACTGACACTCCAGATGCGAGGCGTATGTCCCTAATTCCTCCCTCATATTTCTCTCTTAAATCCTTATAAATCCGTGAACAGGAAGTGAAACAGTTCAAGGGTGATTGGGAGGCAGTCATGCAAAAGCTCACCAGTGTGGCCAATATCGTTGTCAATGTAGGAGAGTCCTGCCAAACCCACAACCTGAAGGAAGAAGACCTCCCGGCTGGCCTGCGCACTATATTACTGTCCATCCGCACGTATGTTCTGCATTACTTTGTGTTTTTTCATGACCTGATTGGCGGGAAAGTGAACTAGATGGAATCGAAGCTGCGTTGAAGGAATGTGCGCAGACCGGACGCGTCACGAGGGTCATCCTACGTGCAGACATGCTTCAGACCGTCAAGCAATATGATGCCAAGTTGTCGAATGTGCTTCAAACTTTCCAGGTCAGTCATGGTATTAAATTCATTCATTTATCTTTACCATTCACCTGTGTTCTCGTTTTATAGGCGAAGATGGCCTTAGATTCGAGGTTTGCCCAGATTGTTATGGAGCGCAATACCACAGTATGTGACTTATAGTTACATCTCATGCACACTTTGATGGACCGTTTCGATAGGTTACCCATCCTACCCCGACTGAGGCTACCACGTAAGTACATCTTGGACATACCGCGTCTATGTGCGGGCTGACTGGTCATACAGATCTATGCCAACGAAGCCGCGCACACCCCAGATATTTTTTGGACGTGATGCTGAGCTTTCTCAGATCATCCACATGATTTTCACCAACATCGGATCTCATCCCGCCCGCATCGCCATCCTTGGCCCTGGTGGATATGGAAAAACCACCCTTGCCAATGCCGTCCTCACTCATGATCGTGTGAGGGAATATTATGGCCCCTGTAGGTACTTTGTTGCCTGCGAGTCCATTTCATCCTCTGGGGCTCTCTTGATCGAACTTGGAAAGGTGCTTGGTGTCTTAAAGGGTTCTTCAGATTCCCTCTGGTCCCGGATCCATACCTCACTTGAAGCAAAGGAATGCATTATCTGTTTTGACAACTTTGAATCGCCCTGGGATCAGGCCGAGGACACAAGACACTCTGTTGAGGAGCTGTTATCTAGTGTCACAGAAATTCGCCGTGTCACTGTGCTGATCACCATGCGGGGCACAGAGCGGCCATCAGAGACACAGTGGACAAGACCGCCATTGGTGCCATTGCAGACACTGGGTCATCATGCTGCTAAAGAGATCTGGATGCACATTGCAGATGTTTATAATGATCATGCAGAAGAACTTATGAAAGCTGTGGACTATGTTCCTCTTGCTGTTAATCTATTGGCACATCTTTCACAAACGACCCCACCTACATTATTGTGGAGGGAGTGGAGTTCAAAGCAAACAAGGGTTGTGCAAAGGGGTCAGGCACATAGGCTTTCAAATCTGGAGTTCTCGATCCAGCTATCCATTGATAGTGGAAGAATGAAGGCCAACCCAAGGGCCAAGGATTTACTTGGAGTTCTTAGCATGCTTCCTGATGGGATGCATATGCAGCAATTAGACAAATTTCATGGCATTCTTGGTGATATAGAAATTGTCATGTGTCTTCAAGTGCTTCAGCAGTGTGGGCTGATAAACTTGAATGGAGAGAGATACCATCCACATCCAATAATCAGGCATTTTTGTAACTATCATGACTTGACCTCATCAAGGTACAAGGTGTCCTTGGAGGACTATTATCTCACACTGGCTTCCATGATTTTATGGGAGGCAGAGCCTCAGCAGTATGGTGAAATGGTATTAGAAGTGAATAACACAAAGGCTATACTCCTTGGTCTCTTGGAATCAAACTATGAAAATCATCAAACACTTATTTATGCTATTCTCTCATTTACAGAGCTGCATAGAAACATTGGAGACCTCTCTGACAAATTGATAGGCAAGGCTGTTCAATTTCTACAAGAAAATCATGGGTCCACATCATTGTTGATAAGATGCATTCAAAAATGGGCTTCTTTGTATATGTATGCAGATGACTTGAATAGTGCAAAAGAGAAATTGCAAGAAGCTGAAAGGCTGTGCTCCTCATCTGGGGGCAATGATTATCTTGCCCAAATTCTGAAGGATCTGGGAACAATTCACTTAAGCCAAGGTGCACATCATGAGGCTGAAGCTTCATTTCAGAGGGCTTTGAGGTTCTGTGAAGCAGAAAATGACTATTTGGGCCAAGGAGATTGCCATTATGGACTTGGGGGCATATATCTGCACCTGGGAAAATACACTGAGGCAGAGGCATCATATCACAAGGCTTCACATTTTGCCAGAGTTGCCAATAGCAGCATTGACCAAGCAAGTGCATTTTCTGGGCTTGCAGACACATATGTACGGTTGGGCAAGTTTAATGAGGCAGAAGCCTCATATCAGCAGGCCCTGGAGATTGATAAAGCTGTAAACAATGTAATTGGTCAAGGAAATGATTATGCTAGACTTGGAGACATATATATAAGGCAGAACAAATTTACTGAAGCAATATCTGCACTTCAGTCAGCCTTGGATCTTCACAAACTTGCAAATAATATTTTGGGCCAGGGTGCTTGTTATAGCAGCCTTGGGGAAACATACCTAGAGCAGCATAAACTAAATGAAGCAGAGGCCTCATTTCAAAAAGCCATTGAGCTTTGTAGGGCTGCCAATAATGGTTCAGGTCTAGGGTATGCTCTAGATGGGCTGGGGAGGCTATACACAGAGAGTAATGAGTTTGGAAAAGCCAAGGCCATGTTTGAAGAGGCAATGAGTGCATTTCAACAAATGCAAGACACAGAGAGGGAGAAATATAGTAAAGCCAATTTGGACCTTCTTTTTAGGAAAATGAGGCAGGGTATTTAGTCCAGGGACTATAACTTCTGTAATTATGTGTAACTGCCAGTTCTGTAAGTAGCATTTAGTTCATGAGAATTGTTACATGGAAGTGGGTGTTACTGTGATGCTTTTTGTTGATGTAATGGTTTGTAATGTGTTTGTGATGGTTTTCCTATCTGCATGTGTTTGAGTTCTGTTTCAATCTCTTCTTACTCCAAGTCATGTGACTGGAGTTGATGATCTTTTCTTATCTGATTTCCAGACTTCTTAGACTGACTTGAAATGACACTCATTTGCTTTTGGAGTGGGTGCTGTGGAAATGAGCAGCAGTGAGTTTGATAAGCACTACCTAGTTTAGTAGTGATGATTCAGTTTAGTTGGTTAAAACTTATAATATTATGTTTACCTAGTTTAGTAGCAATAACTGTGTGATGTAACACATCAACTAAGTAAGGTAAGAGATAAGATAAGTAATACTCACTTCAGTTTAGTTGGTCAAAACTGAAGTGACTGTTGAGATGAGCTGGACTCCTGGGTGGACTCAATCTAATGATCATGATAAGATAACCTAAAGTGCATCCATTAACTGATTGAGATACAATTCCACATTGCATGCACAACACATTCCTTCTAATCTTGTCACAAGTAAATAGAACTATTTACTGTTATGATTGTCACACTTTTATGTAGTATAAAAGGTTGTTATATTGTACATGTTCACTTCAGTTTTGACCACAACAACTAGTGATGTTCTGGCCTGGCTTGGCCCAAAAGCCACAGCTTTGGCTTGGCCTGAGGCAGCTCTGGCTTTCCTGAAGTCTGGGCCAAGCCAAAGCTGCCACAGACAGCTTGGCCCTGGCCTGGCTTGGCCCAAGCTGCAGCTTTTGGCAGAGAAAATTTTATGACATATAACTAGTAGTTATAGTTCAGCTAATCCAAATCTGACTTAGTGTGTTATGTATTGCAAAGCTATATCAAAGAAAAAGTTTGAAATGCTGCAATAAACATGATCACATGACCCAAATCAACCACTTTGTGATCAGATTTCTACTGATTTTGATGATTGCTATTGCACTTGTATGTGCTGTTGAAAGCCCTGGCCTGAGCCAGCAGCTTTGGCTTTTAGTTTCTCTGAGCCAGGCCAAAGCCCTTGCTGGGCCATCACAACAGCCTGGCTTGGCCCAGCTTCCAGCTTTGAGCTGGGCCAGGCACATCACTAACAACAACTGAAGTGAGTATCAGTATCTTATCTTTATTATAGTTAGCTAACACTTAGTAATAGCCTATCCACTATCTACATAGGTAAAGATACTAATTAATATATAAGTTTTGACCACAACAACTGAACCTATCAGCTATCTACATAGCTAGCTAAACCCTTTCACAGCTGTGTTTTGTCAGTTTTGACCAGATTTATCAGGCTGCATTTCCACAATCAAGGAGCTAATCTCCTGGTGATGTTGAGTGGGGTAAGTTGAGGTTCCTAAGTCACTGCTTTCAACACTGGGAATCACAATATTGAGACAACATGTAATGCCTCAGTGTGGGGTGTCAACATGATGTGTGTAATTGTAACTCATGTAGCTTCACAATCAATAGGTCATGCACCATTTCATGGGTACACAGAGGAGATGGGAAGAGTCACTAACAGGGAGCTAATCTCCTGATAGCAGTGAGCAGGTAAGCTGGATAGTCTCTAAGTCAATGCCAAAAGCATTGGGAATTGCTCTATTGAGATGTTAGGGTTCTGTCCAGAAGACAAAGCACTGATGTATTCAATAAGTTGAATCTGAGGTGTACAAGCTAGCTACAGATGTCTCATATATGTATGAAGGTGAGTCTAGACTAAGTCAGGGTCCCAGATGAGTCATACAATCAAGCCAAATACTGTATATGCTCATTATCTAATTTATGTATGTAATTAATTGTGAGCATGTTTTTGATCTTATCAATTAGGTGATATCTGTAAGGCATGCACAACTTCTTATCTAGGAAGGTAGGCTTTGCATCAGTCAGGGCAGCTCTAATGGCCTGGAATGGCCCAAATGGGTGCCTATACCCATCAAACCTGCCACACAGATACAGGTTTCTAACAGGTATGGAGCAGTATACCTGTGCCCATACCCAGCAAAACCTGTGGCACTTACCCACACAGGTATGGAAACCCTTGACAATCACTAATTACAAACCAATGCTGTCTCTTCTCCCACATCAGTAGTAGGAATAAATCAGCCGAGCCGAGTGAATCTACGTACCATGAGCCCACATGACAGCCCCGATTTGATTTGATACCGAGAAGACCAGGCCAACAAGGGAAGCGTCAAAACGCAGCAGCAAAGAAGAAAACTGACAAAACAACATTCAATGTCAGCCAAAAGTACCATGGCTGGAGCATCTGATAATTCACAACGGTAGTCCCACTTGTGTTCCATGATGAAGTCAACAGTCTGCTCCTATGAAAGAGCGAGCTAAAGGGGCGAATGACAAGGGAAAAGGGAGAGGGAATAGGCTTATGAAGGTATCGGGCAGTATCGAGCGCTTTGAAGGCGGCCGCGACAAACAGCCCACCGACCGGGACCACAGACAACGGAATTAGCAACACTTGACGCGCACTCACACACATTGTCAAACTCCGCTCAAGCCCAGTTAAACAAAATAGATCCCAACTGACAAGAGCCAGACCGCCTTGTCCCTTGCTTCCTCCAGTCCCGCTCACTGGTTGTCAACACTGGGCAGCATTTCCCATCCTTCGACATAGGGTTTCCAGAACCCAGGACCCTTGCTGCGTGACGCAGCGGCCTGGTCCCATGCCCGCGTGCGCGATGCGAAGGTTGCGGGATAGGAAGGAATTTAATAGGCGACGACAAGAACACAATTGTGGCCCAAGAAGGGAAAGAAGATGTGCTAACTATGGAGGCGGGCAAAATGCGAGAGGAAGCGCACGTCGAATGGAGGCTTATACCCTAAAATGATGTCGTTTGCGAGACCGACGAGATTCGGGGAACTTGGGAGGTGGGGGAGGGGATAGAAAGATAGGAAGACCAAAGGGCGTGTGTGAGTAGGACAACAAACGGCTGCACGGAGTCCACGCTGAATCGAAAAGGCCAGAAATGACTTTATGGGTAATTAAATTGGGACAGGGACAATATTGGTTCCTCTGATGGCCAATTAGGAAAAAGTGGGTCCCTTAACCCTAGAGGTCGCCAACGACAGCCTCTGCGGAAACTATTTCGGCCTTTTTTTCCAGGTTGGAACAAAAAGAGGTGACAAGAGATAAGAGACAAGAGACAAGACGATACGCAACTCCTCACATGCCTCAAGTCACATGAAGGCTCTCAGTCACATGCTCTTATGTCACACAATCACATGATGATGATTAGGGCTGAGTATCAAGGCCTAACAATAACCCATTCAGACGCAGTCATCACCATCCCTTTTTCTGCTGCGAATTCCCCAAATTCTTTTATGAGGTTCTGTCTTTCCTCTTCCTTTGTCATCTTGACCCCGCTGGCTAGCTTCAGTTCATCTTCCTTTGTCACGATTAGTGTTGTCATATTTGCGACTTGGCTAACATTTTCGATGGAGAATTCCTTGGAATGCGAAAGGGACGATCCATTTACACTTGTATACAAATCGCAGCATGCTCCAAAAGGGACCAAGACGCGTTTAGATGATAAGACCTTCAGGGAAGCTTCTTCAAGCATCTTAGGCAATTGATATGAAAGGCTATGATTGGACTAGTCAATATATACTCGATCTAAAGTTGAATTGGCTTACTCAACAATGAAGTTTTGATGAAGGGCAATACCTGTGAAGATGCGATTCATTTTGGCCAAAGTTGATGTACCCTGCATATGAGCCATGATATCAGGTTTTTTCTCCTCAAATTGTGGAATGATGGACAATGGAGGATTCTCGTGGCTATGTAAAATGGCATCAAAGTCTCGCAGAATGAGGTGCCCCCCTGGTTCTAGGATTGTTTATGTGAGTACAGGGTATGATGTCAGATAAACCCCTTACTTAATAAGTCATGCAAATTTTGTAGCGCCGTCTTCCACCCCTGTGCGGTCAGATCATAAAACAAGTAATTCATGTTGGCAAGGTCGAATGTTCCCAGCATTTCGTTCGGAAACGGTTTGGTAACGTCTTGCTGAAAAAAATTTATCTTCCTGGCCGCAGGTCGATCTACTCGACGGAAGTTCGCCGTGGTAATATCGCATGCGAAGATTTGAACATCGCGGTCGCGGACATTGGGCAAGGACGCAAAGTCATGTGCCCAAGCGCCTGTCCCAGCGGCCGCATCGATCACTTTGGAGATATGACTGGTTTTGACTTGAGGTGGGACGAGCTGAGGATAATCAAACACTCCTTTAGAAAAAGAATATTGACCGTCCAACCTTTCAATATTGTCAGGCCCTTGCCACACTCGAGACGCTGTTACTCACCGAGACAACAACTGTGAACTTTTCTCATTTTTAAAATGTTTGCTTAGCGCACTAGACCTTGAAGAAATCGTCGAAAAAGCACGAGTTGAAATTATTCGGTTCATGGTGAGGTTACTGAAAAAGTGCACATCAACCCTAGACTTCAGCTTGGAGGAAAACCGATTGACTCACTGCATTTACGGTGATGCAACTATGTGAGAAGGGTTTGTGTTGGTCACTTGAACTTGGGGGATTCGCCGTGCGGCAAAGGGAACTAGATTTCAATTTATAGAAGACATTGGAAACTCACCATCATCTCGGTGCACCAAATGACATGTGCGGCAGTACAATCGCAAAAACGAAGGGCAAAAATGGACTAAAGGTTGCTAGAATGGTCGCTAAGCTAAGTTCATCTCGGCCGCAGCGGCTAAGAGTTTAGCAAGTGCGGCCTTATGGTCATGGATAAGGATTTGACAACCTGCATAATTTCGTTCGTTCCCTAAAGCTGTACCACTAGGCCTTAGAGCCCAAATTTGCCCTTTTTGCCATTGTTCATATTACGGGAAACTTCAGTCACTTACCTGCACTGCTTCATTTTACCATCGTATCACCATTACAATCATTGAATAGGGCGCCAGAAAGTTCCACTAACCATATGAATTGTGCTAGCATCGAAGAGTCATTTACTGAAACTGGCTCCGCCGCAGAGCTAAGCCAGTTATAGCCAGCTTCCCCATCTTCGGTCATCATGGCCAGCGCCGTCGTAGGATTCTCAGTCCTCGACATGAAAAGGGTGTAGATGGCGGCATGCACGTCATCCGTCAAGTTTGAGGGATTGTTTCGAGCCTCAGTACAACCCCGGGACGTGGAATCATGCTCAACGAAGTCAAATGACCCTCTACTTTTAGACCACGTTTAACTCTTACGTAAATTCGCATAGAACTACATGTACTGTGCTGTCAGCTTGAACATTAATGTGAGAGACTGTGTTGAATATATGTCACGGTAATCACCTTAACGAGGACGTATTAAGAATTTAGGTGCCATTGCCATTGGCGTGTCTCACTCCTCCCATTTCTCACCCCAACTAGACTCCCTCTCACAGGCCAATCAAATGGCCTCTCCCACCTATTGTGCCATGATGCGCACAACAGAATCAACATCTGTCACTGCAACATAACCCAAGGTTGCCATCACAGGAAGCCTTTCTGATGAGCCACTGCCTAGGCTGTTATTGAGCCAAGGAACATATAAGCAAGACCTTTATACATGTAAAGAGCGTGCTGTAATGTGCTACTAAGGATCCAAACCGAGTGGAATGTTGGTAAGTATATCACGAAGTTCACTTAGGTCTGTCTTGCACTGGCAACATCAGCAAAAGCTGCATGGTTGTAGCTCTCAGATCCTATCCAAGGACAATCTCCCTGTATCTTGCACTTCAGTTTTGACCATTTATAATTGAAGTGAGTATCTACTTAGGTTATCTTTGCCTCGTGTGCAGCTGACAATATTCCTGTAGTTATCGTTTAGGTAGTGCTTATCTAACCTCAGCTGCGTTCATCAGAACGTGCTGGCCCAGAGAGACGGACTTGTGCAGCCCTTCCGCAAACTCTAGGTGATCGTGCTCGGCCTTGAGCAGTTTATTGAAGCCCTGAGGCTGTCCCATCGAAGGTCATCAGACAAAGCACAAGACCTACCTTCATCTCCGCCAAGGATGATGCGATACAACCCATTTAACCCGAAGAAGTTGAGGAAGTACCATGACAACGACGACACCCAGCGGATATCCATCTCGGCCGTCTGAATTCCACGTTGGAGCATGCATGGATTTGAAACCCAAAGTCAGCGGAAAGGGGAGTTTGAAATTTCAGAGGTCATTAGTTGTGGGCAGGGCGCACACAAAGAATTGGAATGCCGCATGCTCAAGACAAACCCCTCAAAGAAGTTGATCCGTCCCATGACAATCATCTGCGGTACTATCATGACCATCTCCGTTCTCATTCCTGCCATCATCCCGTCCATGGCTGCAGGGTCCGAGAGCGGATTAGGTAGGGCTGGTGTCTCACCTTGCTTCGGGGGGCCATCTTTCAGGTATGTGCCCTCTGTGAACGCCTTTGACAGGTTCTGCGAGATGGCTTGGTAAAAGGATGGGGGTATAAGAGAGTTGGTTGACGTAGCGCGTAAGACATTGGAGCGCATGAGGGCTCGTCTAGAGGCTGTAATAAGCTATCCATGCCACAGGGCGCCAGCGAGGGTGGGTCTGTGAGGAGGATTGAGAGCTGCGAAGACAGCTTGGAAACCAGGGGGAGCGGAGAGATCTCCGGGTAAGCAGGGGGTGGGTGAATGTAGGGCAAGCCGGATGGGGGAATGAGTTCCACGGAGGAGGTCGATTCCGCAGAGGAGGATAGTACAACGATGGGGTTATTGGCCCCGCCGCTGCTGGAGCCCCTGTAACGTGAGAGAGTTATCTGATTTGTAGGTGGTTGGTAGGCCACAATGAGGAAGGTTTATTCAAGACTATCCTAATTCTAATACACAACCAGTGCGAGCGACCGCAAGGGACAAGCTCAAGCAGATGGTGATGGTAAGGGAGCAAGGAGGATGTCACTCACAGGCCAATCAACGCGCGTTTAAGGGCACGCACAGCCTCTCCCACCTCCTGTGCCATGATGCGCACAACAGAATCAGAATCCGTTGCCGCAACATAACCCAAAGTTGTCATTGCACGTCGAGAGGGGAAGCTTCTGGTGGACCACTCCTAGGCTGGTGTTGAGATAAGCAGACCTGTATACGCGCGCACGAGCACACCAAGGAAGTGCAGCGACGCGCGGCGGAACGGTGGGAACCTCGGGTCTGCCACTGTGGGCTGGCTGTCCATGTCCGTCGATTTAACTGAGTGCTGATTGGCGTCTATGGAGGAGGGAAGTTGACGATCATGTGCTGAGGCACGTGCGCCTTCGACCTGAGGAGATCCAGCATCGCGTTGGCAAGGTCGTTTGCGTAGGGTATCAAGGCGAGATTATTAGTGTCAGCGCATGTCGCGAGGAGGGAGAGGGATGAAGTCCGTATGGTCGTGGGGAGATGCGAGCCACGGACGAGCGCGAACAACGGCGGGACCAGTATATCGGCTGCCCCAAATAAAGTCAATAGACATTTCTTTCAATAGAGTAGATAAAAACTTGCCGTATCGCGGCAGCGCATCCCCACACCGTCGGATGACCTGTCCGAGTGCCTCCCCGACCCGCAAGCGCACGTCGACGTCCTGCTGCGTGAGAGCGCCAGCGCCTACTCCTGCATCCCGTCCGCATAAGCGCGAATTAGGGCGCGTATAATTTCAGCGCCAAAAGAATCCACGAGTACTGCTAAGCCTTGTACCGCATTCAGGAATATGTAAGAGTCATTGTCCTGAATGGCCTGCAAGAAAACATCGCGGATAGCGGGCTCAAGAGCGCGTACCACCTCGTGGGGCACAGTACCTGCCCGTGTGCTCACCAAATCGCGGAGAAGAAATAGGCCATGAGCACGGACGGGCAGCAAAGGATCTTGGAGCAGCCTGAGTGCCCTCTGATAGGTCGAGTGGATCCGGTCTTCTTCCGGTTCGCGTGCAGGGCCTGGAGTGATTGTCGAAGCAGAAGCGAAGCGCACTGTTAGCACCATCCGTGCTTCCCGGGAAAGCGTGCGGACCGATTCGGAGGGTGCTTTGGCTAACCGCTCAGCATCCTTGAAAATCTCTCCTAGAGCGGGGGCTGACTGGACCGAAAGGTTCGGATTTGCTGAAGGGAACTGTAAGCGATAAGCTGCAGAGGGAGCTACAACAAGAGTACCTTCGAGCACGCTGAGGAGAAGATTGAGGGCGGTGATGATTATCTCCTCGTTTGACTGTACACCTTCAAAAATGGGCGCTTCATCATCACTATCACCATTCGTGTCAGGATCTTCAACCCGCTCTTCGGGGACGATGCGAAGGTCATCCATGGATAACCCTAGTTGGCCATCAAGCTTTTTCGATGCTCGCTTGAATACCGAATCTTGTGTCTGGTCACTTTGGAGGGCATGCTTGATGAACGAAAGAATATGTTCTGGTTTGCTAAGGATATTGTTAGGTGAGTGTCCGTCTTGTGACATCTGAGTTTGGACTTGAACGATCATTTGTAAGAAGAGCAGTACTCTGGAAAGTGAATAAGTATTTTGAGGCTGTGAAATGTATTTCCAGCTTCACCTCAGGGGGTCGCTGTCACCGTCGACTTTCAAATCGCGATAGCCCTCGAGAAGTCGAACAAAAATCCCTGAGGCCACGTCTGGTCTTTCCAGGGACTTGAGGAAGCTTACAAAGTGTACGGGGTCAGGGCGCAGGCCCAAGAAATTTGCATCAATGTCGAGAGCACCACTCTCCTCAGCCTTCTTGAGATCTTCTGGCGTGAAAAGGGCTAATGACGAGTCTATCTTCTGCCTTCGCTTTCCTAATCAATCCCGAGCCAGGGCCAATAAGCGCACACACGCACTTCTCGACACGTCTTACACTTCCAGCGAGTTCGACGGCCCACTCGCCACCTTGGCCATCTATGCATGCCCACAAAATTGCGACTGCCTCGTCCACGGGAACAACGCGCCCCCATGTGATCAGTAAGCCGCGTACCGACTCTCTCACTGCCGGATCTGCTGTCCTCACGTGCACCAGAGTACCAAGCAACGCGTACAGGGAGGTCGCAATTGGTGACAAGACGGTTGAAACGAGATTCGGAGCGGGGTCCGTATTTGTCAGGAATGTTTGAATAATCTGAACCGCCTCAACAGGAGGGAGTCTCAGAGTTCTCTCAGACGGTAAAACGTCGGGCGTGATAAGAAGTATAGGGTGTGCAGTGAGGAAAGAAGAATGCTGGACACGAGAGCATGATGACGCGCGCTACCATCTGTAGTGTCATACGCGAGAGTGTAAATGATGCTGCGCGAATATACGCAGGCGAGACCCTCTCCTTTGGAGAGAGTAACTCTACCAGACGTGGGACGATGGAACGGAAGTAGTCCTATGACACAGTTAAGACGAAACTGAAGACTGATACAGGACACATACCTCAACCGCAACGGTCGCCGGGATCGCGCTAAGTACTTGAGAAACGTGCAGAAGCCTTTCGAGTGGAGCTTCATCCGATTCACTCTCACCGAACACCGCCGCGAGGAGTCCGCGGACGCCATCTGGACGCATTAGCTGTTGACTAAGCAAGGATGCGCAAGATTTATGCACATGTTGTGGAGGTAGTGGAGAAGATGACATGATAGCACCAAGAGATGCGATGGTTTGTGATGGCGGTAGACTGGGGAAACCAAACTCAGCGCGCATTTTTTGTGGAATAGAATTCGTACATTGACATCAAGCGCATAATAATAGGTCTGAGATCGTCCACTACTGGAATAGAGTCTGTCGATAGAGCCTTTGGCACCCACCCAAGAGCGACGCCTGGGCGAAGAAGATCCGTGACATGACGATTAAGGAGACTAGACGAGATGAGAGTTTGTGGGATGGTACCGCGTACCCCCCGCGGAAATAATAATGAGAGCAACCGCCGTGTCATAGCGGCAAGTTTTCCGTATGACGTAGGAGCATCAGTAACGTCAACAAGCTTGGACCCAACCTGCGTCCGAGTGATGCCCCTGGCTGGCCACACAACTTGTATGTGCGCAAGTAAAGGTTCGGTACCCCACTTAAAGATGATAGAGAGAAGCGTGCGGAGCTGCGAAATGTCTCTTGTGCCAATGGCGGGCACCTCGCAAGGTGCAGCGGCAGGAGCTGGATGTATGCCCACATCCTGATCTAAGATTTTCTGAACTGTTTCAACCACGGATAATGCCTCCAGCGCCGTCTCTTCCTGCACTCGTACTAATGAAAGATCGCCACCGTCAAGTTCAGGGAGCCCGCGATGGGCACGATATTTGGCGAGACGCGTAAGAAGAACTGCTCGAAGATCTGGTGCAGGACCAGCTTTCTCGCTGTGAATAAGGATAGAACCTGCAACAAGGCAGCGTGAAAGTTCTTCCATTTTTTTGAGGAGGTACAAGGGAGAAAATAGCTGAATTCTCAGTATTCCAGAGGTGACCGTCAGGGTCGAAGGAAGACAAGAATCTTTGAATAGTGAGACGCGTGGCCTTGCTTTGTGTGCCATCGCCCGCAACCTTTGTTCCCGCCACCATGTCAGATAAAGATGTTCTAATCTCAATGGGTTTCGATTCTGCAAGGGTCGAATGTACGTTCGAAATGAGGCTCTATTGACACCAGAGTACGCAAATCTAAGTGACATGCAGGGGCCCTCCGTGCTACAAATAACAAGGGACTCCAGCCTGCTATGGATTTCATCCTCGAACACAATGATGATCCAATACCTGATGCCTCAACGGGAACGACCGCTACTTCATCTACCCAACACCCAGGTGATCCGATGGATGAGGGCGATGATGAAGATGCGGCAGCGCTGCGCGCAGCATACGGTATCCAGCCTGACACAGCTAGCCAGCCTGGCTCTGGTGCTGACCTTGAGGCGAGGGTGAGCAGATCGGACTAGATCTCTGGTACTGAATCCTGCTGCTTACAGTACGGATATGTTCAGAGCATTAGATGTTCAGAATGCGGGAAGATATTCAAGAACACAGCGCTCGCCAACTTCCATGCCGAGAAGAGTGGGCACGATCAGTTCGAGGAGTCCACCGAGGAAGTTCGTTTCCTCCTTTTGTCTGAAATCACCCCCTTTTCACTGAAGATAACACAACAGATAAAACCACTCACAGAAAGAGAAGTTGCTGATTGCGTCAGAAATTGGCTGAAAAGCGTGCGATGAAGGTTGCGGAGGAAACGAGTGATGCAAAGGCAAACGAACTCATTCGCCGCAAGGCAGGGAAAGTGAGTGAGAGTGAAACACCATTGACACCCCCATCCGTAACAGTCTGCTAAAAATCCGCACCCCCCGACAGGATGCCGCGCAGACCAAAGAGGATCTCAAGAATAAGCAGATCCTGAAGGATTTGGAGGCAAGGCGGCGCGGTTTGTCCCATTTTTCCACTTTCATTTTCCTATCCACATCGTGAAATGAAAAAAATAAATAAAATGTGGCATTTTCAGAAAAGGAGGACGACAAGAAAGCCCTCGCCGCGATCAAGGCGCAGATTGAGTCGACAAGCGGGAGCGTGCACGAAAGGCTGCGGAGGAGAAGGCACTGCGCGAGGGCAGAGCCCCAGCTCCCCCTGTAGTCGCAGGCACTTCTGCTCCTTCCGCTGCGGCACCTGCGACCACTTCGATTCCCGGACGCGAGTTTAAGGAAACGCGTTTGCAAATCCGGCTTGCGAGTGGTGGTCAGCCGTTGACGACGACGCTGCCGAGTGATGCCCGTGCGTCTGTTTATGTTTCTCTCTTCGTGCGTTCGTTTTCTGAAAGATCAACCCCCTGATCATAATCACCAGCGCTGCGAGAGGTGGCAGAATTTGTCGCTGGCCAGAGCCTGACAGTGGATGTCGATACTGTCACGTTCACTCAACATTTTCCTAGGTACATTTCCCCTCCCCCTCCCCTCACCACCTGCGCACCCTCTGCCTGTTTTTCTGCCTTGCTAATGCATTCTTTCAAAACAAAGGAAACAGTTTTCGCCGTCAGATTTCTCCAGATCTCTTCGCGATCTCGGGTTGACACCATCTGCTGTACGTTATTTACACTTGTTTTTGCCGCTATCTGCGGGACTTAAGGGATCGTTTGCTCTCGTAGGTCTTGATAGCATCGTAGATTGTAAGGAGTATGCCGAAGATTATTCAATGTACTCTTCTTCATTGTGCTCGAACTTCCCAATGGTGTACAATAGGCCCTTTCAGGGATGTATCTCCGAGGGAAGTAAATGAGGTGCAACGGAAACAGCAGGACAAAGAAAATGAAGTATCTATTAGTAATTCGATAAGAAAAAAAGGTGTCCCCTGGGCTCCCCTCCGGGCAGGCGCGAAAGCTAAAGCCAAAACTATGGCAGCTTTAGTCATGTGGCTCAAAACCCACGGAATCCATGTGGATTGCCCGAGCTGAACGAGAACCCACCGCCACCGCCGCCACCGCCAAATTGGGTGAACACGCTAGCAAATTCGGCGGGTTCATTCCTCCACCTCCACCACGCATGTTCGATGAGTCTGTCGTGCCGTCCTCGTCCTCACCGAGGTCGTATCGTTCGCGTCGTCGTGGGTCCGAGAGCACCGCGTGAGCCTCGACCACCAACTTGAACTTTTCCTCGTCGCCGCCCTGTCCGGTACCCCAACCAACCGACCAACCCATCATTTAATATTTAGTTATCAAAGTAGAATTGGAAAACGAAAAAAAAGATGGAGAGAGAGAGAGAGAGGGGGGGGGAAGGGGAGTGGCTTACCTTGTCTGGATGGTGCTTGAGAGACTCGCGCCGGTACGCTTTTTTGATGTCCGCCTCGTTGCAATCGCGCGGCACACCAAGTATCTTGTAATAATCCTTCGTCTTGCTACGCTTAAGCGCCGCCTCCGCACGTTTAAGATCTCCACGCAATGCGCGCGCGTCTCCATCCGCGCTCTCAAACTCTGCCTGTTCGAGTGCGGAACGGAAGTCCGTTATCGCATCCTCGTATTGTTCGTTGTGCATCCGGATTCGTGCGCGTGTGCGCAGTGCCTTGAAGGAGCCCGGCTGGAGCAGGAGAGATGCCTCGGTATCGATGAGGGCGTCGTCATGGCGGGAGAGCTGGGTGTTTAGAGTGAGCGGATATATGAATCATTAAGACGAGGGACGGTGTTTAAAAATTGTCAACGTGGCAGCATGGCGGGGACGTACTTTGACGAGCGTGGTGGCGCGATTAGATAGTAACGTCGCGCGTAACTGGCCACCTTTTCCCTCGTCCTCATTTTCTCCAACCCGCTGGCGAAGAGCAAAAATACGTTTTTTTTTTGTTGTTGTTGTTGTTATTTTTGGTCAGATGAGCAAAACTTCATAAAAACCCAAAAAACACACCTCGAGCGCGTCAGTGTATCGACTTAGAGCCTCATGCAGCTTCCCGCGCTTAAACGACTGATTCCCCTCCTCTTTTAATCGCTCAACCTCTTTTACCCGCTTGCGTAGCCGCTGCGCGGGTTCGTGACCGGGGTCATACCTTAACGCAGACTGCGCGTGCTGTAGCGCCTGCGGAAGCCGTCCACCAAGGAAGAGCACGAGCCCACGAAGGGTAAGCACGTCAGGCGAATTCGATTGCAACCGCATCGCATCGCTAAAAAAAAAATCAACAGCAGGAGATGTCAACAAACAAAAAGGCAATGAGTCGGCGCGAACTATCCGCAAAGGAAAGAGGAGATGCAGAAAAGAAAGAAAGAAAAGAAAAGAAAACGGGAAAAAAAATAAAATAAAAAAAGAGTTAAAAGATGTGACGCACTTTGCCGCGCTATTCGCACCTTCCCAATTCCCGCGTGCGAGCTCGATCTCAACACGCCACAATCTCCACTCGGTCGGGATCTCACTCCCCTCAGCCTCAATGATCTGCAAACATCGTTCGAGCGCGATGCGAGCCATGGCCCATTCCCGACGCTGCCGTGACGCCTCAAGATTACGCACATGTGCCTCGAGCTCGAGTGCTCGCGTTTGCATCTGCGAGGCTTGTGTGCTGCCCGGCTCAGCTGCAAGCACGATACGTAGAGTTGAGAGCGCCGCTGTGGTCTGCGCTAGCGCCAGCTGGCAACGCGCGAGTCGCAAGAGCGTTTTAGGCGGGGCTGGGACACCCGCGGATGTCGTTTGGAGGGAGGAGGCCAGTTGGCAGTCGGTTAGAGCCGGCCGGAAACGCTTGATGGCGATGAAAGCTGCAGCGCGATTCGTGAGGTATGCTGGTTCGGTTGGGACCAAGTCTGATTTTTTTTTTTTTTTTTCGTTTTATTCGTTTCAAGTCAGAATGATAGCGGTAAAATAGAAGGTAGGATGAGGATGACACACAATTGCTTTGGTATATAAATCGATTGCCTCTCCATATCGACCGTGCTTGAATGAATCGTTGCCCTGTTCTTTCAGTTTCTCTGCCTCGGCTGCTATTGCCATTGGATCAGGCTCAGGTTCTGGGTCGGGTGGCGCGGGTATGTCATTTTCACCCTCTGGAACTTGAAGTTCCTCCGTTTGTAAGGACGAGATCCCTGATAATGGTGGCGTATGAAGGCCTTTGAGTAATTCTTCGTCATTTAGTTGTATTATTGGAGTCGAGCTTGAGGGATCGTCGAGGGACATGATGAGCTTTCCTACGAGTGCACTCGGGAGTGACTATACAGGAACGCGCGGCTTACTCAACCAGCAGCGCTTAACACTTATTTTTGCTCAATTCGGTCCTCATCTTTATGTTGTTAGATGGTATAGTAATAATGTTAGCATATTTTACTTATGAAATGCTCTATTACACGTAGAGCATTCGAATAAATCTCAATTCGACCAATTCGACCCGAGAGATTACAAAACTTTTAAATTGGATAAATCATGCATCCAAGTACCACCGATGACACAAAATATCTAGACCCAGATAAGAAGCGAATATCTCTGAGAATCGTAAAAAGAACCAAACGGAGGGAGGGGGGGGGGGTATTGAGAAAGAGCCTCCATCCAACCCGAACTTAAAGAGAGGGAAGAGATAGATTTAAACGTGCACGAGGTGGGAATGTTTCATAACGACATGCAAAGCAAAGGGGAACATTTGTTTCGCGAAGAGGCACGAGCCAATTCGCCCGGCGAAAATAAGCTCGCACACGGTACGAAAAAAATGGGCGGTCCTCAGAACATGAACGTGAAAGTTGCCGCGATGACCGCAAGGGCGAAACCGGCCTGCGCTGCGTGCGCAGATACAGCACCGACTACAAGGCCACCGGCAGAGTTGCTTCCAGATGACGTAGTTGTGTTGCTCGTGCTGCTGGCTGCCGCGGCGGAACCAGTCGTCGTCACGATGCTCAGACCCGACGACGATGACGATACCGAAATCGAGCTACTAACCACGCCGACAGTCGTGGTCGACGGGACCGCAGAAGACGGCGCGAGGGACGACGTGCCAGAGATCAGTGTTGACGAGGTTGCGTTTGAGTTGGTACTACCGCCTGTGAGGTATGGCGGGGCGGGTACGGCCTTGGATGGGTCGGCGAGGGCACCCGTCCCCCAGGGAATGGGTTGACCATTGGGCTGCGTTGGATTCGAGGGGGCCACGATAGCGCCAGTCGAGTCGGTGATGGTGAAGCGGCCAGTCCACGTGCGGTTTGGCGATGTCGGCGAAGTGAACTGGTAGAAGTAAATTGGTGCGTGGGGAGTGACCTATGATGTGAAATTTGAAAAAAAAAAAAGGCTGTGTTGGATACGCAGGCAATTCATATTTCCGAGGGATACGTACCCCAGGACAGGGATAGTCATATGTACCAGGTGAGGTGGTGCCATCAACAGTAGCGACAGCTGGAGCAAGTGAGATAAAGGAAAGGCTAAGCGACAAATCGATCCAACGTAGGACGTACTGGTTAGGTGAACCATATTGAAGTTGTCGCCCGTCATGAGCTCAATATTCAAAGTCTTCCAATTACCAGTCGGGTCTGGGGTCCACGCGATGTGGCAAGTTAAGCCTTCATTGAAAATTTGTCCAGGGCCCGGCTCTGAGGGTGTGGGATCCGCGGAGGCAACCAACGCAACAGATAGAATAAAAGTTGAGAAAACAACACGAGAGAACATGTTGGGTTAAGAGGGAAGGAAAACGAGATGAAGCAAGGGGGGAGAAACAAAAAAAAAAAAGGGTAAAAAGGAACCTTTTTAAAAAAGCTGAACGCCAAACTAAAGGAGAGGAAGATTTAAGGGAGTGACTTTGAGAAAACGAAACGAGTGGGACGTGTTGACGTTGAATTGTGTGGTGAGTGAATGAAAGAGGGGACCTTAGAAACCTTATGACCTGGACCTGACCTGACCCAGCGGTTGAGTCTGAAACTAAGCGCACACCCTCCACAAGCGCTCAGTCAGGGGACAGCGCTCACTGTCACTGAATTACATCCTCATCTCCCTGATGAGACAGTATCTGTAAATGTGCATGAGAGGAAAGTGGTGAACTTACAATACAATTCCACCCCCACCCCCACACCGCGAGCGGCCGTTACCATTGCAAGTAAGGGCAAGAGGAGCGCTCAAGTTTGATGCGATCATTGCAACTCAAATCGCTAGTTGATCCTCATGTCCAAGCCAAGAATTCACTGAAGACTTGTCTAGAACTGATGATTCTGCCATCTGGTTAAACTAACGGATGACAGGAACAGAAAAATAATACGCGCTGCGATTCTGGCCACTAATTCCAAGATACGCTCATGAAGTACAGACAGTTATGTCAGGCACATTTGTGGTGGCGTTCAGGCCATTGCCGTGATGATGATAATGATTTCATCCGTATCATCACCTCATGGCCACCGAGCTACATGGTCCGGTTGCCTTGCTTCCTTAGCGGAGGAAGCGACTTTCATGAGAGCCAGCCACAAAGTATCCTAGACATCCCGTTATCTCTCAATCGCCTAGAAGCCCAGAGGATGAAAGCGTGGTACGTAATGTCCATGTCCGTGTCCATGGATACAACGAAGCATGCTCCTGTTCTCTTTGGTACAGTGACCAAACGGTTTCTGCAGGCAATACCAAGACCTCCCTTATTTTTCAAATGGCACCTTCAACTAAAAAAAAATCATCACCCAGGATGCTGATTGGAGGATCTTGACTTTTTCCATTGTGGGTTCCCCTGGGCTGTCTGCATAAGGCTCATCAAGTTGAACAAACACAACAACACTAGGCCTATCTACTTCACAGAAACTCCAGCACCCTCTGGAAACATCGAGGATCAATGAAAGTTTACACCGCTTCTCTCTGTCAACAGGTCGTGTTGCGTCCCATGGGTCCTTACCGCAGCTTGAAAGAGAGGAAGTCAGGCTTCTCAAATAAGAGTCGGTGGGCTGACGGAGACAGGGATAGAGGTATGCCAGTACCATCTGAATTTGATTTGTCTCGTTGATTCGGATGATGCAAAAGTTGTGAATATGGGTTCCGAGTTTGAAATGCCCGACCAGTACTTGTCCATGATCTGTACGAGTGGTACAAAGCTAGCGTTGGTGCTACGGTCGGTGGCCGTATCGCGTCGATTCGAGGGTCCGGAAGTCGGGGGTTCCGATGGAAAGGAAGTCAGACAGCTAGTTGAGCATGCGAGGGCTTAACTAGAGAACAAGTCAATTATTGGATTCAAGTCGAATACCGAAGAGCTCAAGTCTGAGGACTGATCTTCGTCGTATCTATGTTTATATACCCTTGGTCATCGATGACAAACCACCGAAACTGAGCAAAGCATTGCATATGAAGACAAAAAAAACAGAGATGACGTCGTATACGAGCTTGAGGTCGCTGCCACCAAAACGGTCGAGAAAATAGTAAAATCGTCTCATTTATATGCATGCGAGCCGTAACAGTTGATCTCGAGCTGTTATCTGCAAGCCGAACCAGTATATGCACATGCACATCCATAATCCAGATCAATGTCTTTATGTTCCTGGGCCTCTTTTCAAGCGTGCTTGCATCCATGCCGATTCAACTAGCGGGCCCGCGACTACGTACGACATTCCCAACTTCCGGACAACAAGACTCGCATGTGGAATATATACAAACGTTTCTGCCCCGATCAAGAAATGAATGACCTCACTACTCGCCCTCATTTATCAGGACTATCACTTTCTACTGAGTAGTGCCACTGCATGATATTTTCGGGTGACCCAAGAGATCAAGAAGGGTTTATGGAGGAATACCTTCGGAACGGGACCTCTCTTCAAAAAAACGAATTTGCACGCCATCGCCATTACTGAAGTGACCCGGATGACTCTAAAAACCTTGTACAGAGTGGTGTTATTGGCGACAGGTTGTCGGGAAGCCTATTGGACAATCTTCAGTGGAAATACCTGAGGCGACGGGTCCTCAAGAACTTCCTTAAAGTGTTCGATGCGACACTCTCAGCTCTAGAAGGCTCGAAGGATTGCGTGCTTCTGGGTTTGGATCAACAATGTGTGACATATATTTGTTCGTCGCGCATTCTGTTACGGTCGATAGGCCGTATCGTGCGTTAGTTTAGTGGAATTGGGGTCGGAGGGTTCAATGGTTCGGAAAGCTAAATCAGAAAGTCATTGGGGTTTCAACAAAACAGCGTCATGTTCTCTTCTTCTTAACTCGGCTCCTGGCAGCGTCCTCAACGCCTTCCTGTACGATAGCGTCATAGTCCGTCGAGTAGTTCGATAGCTTTCCAGTAACGATGTCCAAAAGGTATTTAAACTAGTATCATCTCAGCTCTAGTCTCCTTAGACTTGAGCTTCTTGTGACTTCGGCACTCGAATCCTATCGAAGTCTCGCACGGGCCTTCTCTACGATTTCTAATTTCATTTTACCTGACGTTTCATTATCTACCAGGTCTTCTGGTAAAGGTTTATCTCAATCTAACGAGTTTTCTGCCGACATCGTTCGCTACATGTTGGTTCTGTAACAGTGGGGTGTCGATTCTCTCGTAAGGCTATCTCTCGTTCTCGAGCTAATCTCGTGCATTGTTGCATTGTGCAAGGTATGGAAGATAGATACAGTTTGTGTGTGGGATCGATGTACGCCGTATCATGACTAGCGCCGAAAGTCACGTTTTGTTTCCCGAACGCCTAAGTCAGAGCCTCAAGGCGCTAAGTCCTCGAGGTGTCGTCCTCAAACATCTTCAACTGGTACAAATGTCCAACATGCAATCCAAGCTATTTTCTTTCAGGAAGACCGTCCGCAGAATGTTTTCTGCGTCTGCTGAAGATGACCAGCTCAAGTCAGCTTGTGAGTGTAGCTGAGGAACAGTATGGTTGATTCGAGACTCACTAATACATTTCCCTTCCAGCTGGTACTAACCTCAATCCTGCCTCATCTGCCAAAATCGGTGGGCGTGCTAATGTTGGGATGAGTGCGATTCAAACTTCTCTCGCTGTTTTAAAAGAGGGGAGTGCCTTGGGTGCGAAAGTTCCATACCTCGCCCCCATCGCAGGCCTTCTACTCCAAGCCCTCACCATGAGAGATGTAAGTTCCCGAACGTGTTTCTGCGAGTCATATACGCTAATAAACCATGTAATAGGAAGTTAAACAGTGCAAGCAAGAGTGGGAAGTGTTGATGCAGAAGCTTTCCAACGTTGCCAGTGTGATCGTCGATGTCGCAGAGTCGTGCCGAGCGCATGACATAAATGAAGAAGAGCTCCCCATCGGTTTGCGCGCCATTCTGGACACACTACGCAGGTCCGTCTCACGGGTCTGCTGTCATTTTTTCCGTGGTCTGATTGCCAGCAAAGTGACCTCCATGAGATCAAAATTGCGCTCGAGGAGTGCGCTGAGACTGGGGGCATCAGGAAGGTGCTTTTGCGCACGGACATACTTAGGAAGATCAAGCAATACGACGGCAAATTGTTGAATGTACTCCAAACTTTCCAGGTCTCTTTACTTATGCCGCCACTCTCCCTCATGTTTGACTCATCAATTGCCTTGCAGGCGAAATTGGCTTTGGATTCCCGCTTTGCGTTGGTTGTTCAGGATCGCAAGGTACATGGCTGTTTCACTTCACGGGGATACTGGTGAACTAATAACGCCTGCGAGTAGATTACTACCACGCATGTTGGCTCGGCTGATGCTGGCCAAGCTGAGGCCATCACGTAAGCGCTTCCCATTTCGATGCATTCATGGATGCACGATCGTGTACTGATATTACCCCCAGGTACATCTCCCATGAACCAAGCACACCTCAGATATTCTTCGGACGTGATGCGGAACTTGCACAGATTGTCCACATGATTTTCACTAATCTCGGATCTCGTCCTGCTCGTATTGCCATTTTGGGCCCCGGTGGATATGGGAAAACCACACTCGCTAACGCGGTGCTCACTCATGATCGTATTCAAGAACAGTTTGGCGATGCCCGATACTTAGTCTCCTGCGAATCCCTCTTGACTTCTGGTGCTCTCTTGACCGAGCTCGGAAAATCCCTCGGAGTCCTCAAGAGTGCTCCTGATGCGCTTTGGTCTCGCATCCGTACCACTCTGGCCGCGAAGGAGTCTATCCTCTGCCTTGATAATTTCGAGTCACCCTGGGACCAACCAAGCGAAGTGAAACGTCTGGTGGAGGACCTTTTATCAAGGATCACAGAATTGCGTCAAGTAACTATCATTATTACCATGCGAGGAACGGAACGGCCCGCTCGGACTCAGTGGACACTACCCCCGTTGGCCCCACTGGAGACTCTTAATCATGATGCTTCTAAAGAAATTTGGACACGTATTGCTGGGGGTTATGATGACTATGCCGGGAAGCTCATCAAAGCTGTGGATCATGTTCCCCTGGCTGTAAACTTGTTGGCCCACCTTGCCCAGGTGACACCCCCTGCATTACTATGGAAGGATTGGACCTCAAAGCAGTTAAAGGCTGTTCAGAGGGGCCAAATGGATAGGCTTGAGAGCCTGGAGTACTCCATCCAAGTGTCCATTGATAGTGGGAGGATGAAATTGAATCCGTCTGCCAAAGGGCTACTTGGGGTGCTTAGCATGCTGCCAGATGGGATTCACATGGAACAGCTAGATGAATTCAAACACATCCTGGTTGACATGGATATCATATCATGCCTTCATGTCCTTCAGCAATGCAGTTTGATCAATTTCATGGAAAGGAGATATCAACCGCATCCCATTATCCGCCATTTCAGTAACAGCCAGGGATTTCTTTCATTAAAGCATAAAGCCTTCTTGGAGGACTTTTACATCACTCTGGCATCTTCTAAACCATACAAAGCTCAGCCTGAGCAATATGCCAAAATGGTGTTAGAAGTGAATAATACAAAATCTATACTGTCCAATCTCTTGAAATCAAACCACCGGAATCCGGAAAAGCTCATCAATGCTATCATCACTTTTACTGGCTTCCATAGAAGCATTGGGGATCTTTCTGATACACTAATAGCTCAGGCTGTTCAATCCTTACAAGAAGGCTATGGTGATGCATCACTGTTGATCAGATGCCTTAGAGAATGGGGAAATTTGCACTACTATAGCAGGGACATGGAGAGTGCAAAACAAAAAATGCTAGAAGCAGAAAAGTTGTGCTTATCAATGCCAAAGGTTAATAAACACCTGCATGCTAGTATTTTACATGAACTTGGAAGGATTTATTTCTTACAATCATTATTGCATGAGGCAGAAGACACATCCCAAAAGGCTCTGGAAATCTACCAGTCTCTAAATGATGTTATTGGTCAGGGAAATATCCATCAACACCTTGCGAAGGTATATAGAAGGATGGGCAAGCTTGATAAAGGAATGGCCTCAAGTCAGAAGGCACTAGATTGTCATAAGGCTTCCAATAACTCCCTAGGACAAGGTTATAGTTACCAAAGAATTGGAGAAATACAGCTGAAGATGGGCAGGCTGAAAGAAGCTGAAGATTCATTTCAGCAGGCCTTACATTTCCATCAGGTTGCCAACTCCATTTTAGGCCAAGGAAATGATTATGCAGGCCTTTCAGAAGTGTATGAAGACCAAAACAACTTGAGCCAGTCACAGATCTCAGCTCAGAAGGCTTTAGAGTTATATGTTTCTGTCAATGACAGTCTGGGTCAAGGAAATGCCCATAGACAGCTTGGGAACATATATTACAGGCTTGGAGATTTGGATAAAGCAGAAGCCTCATATAGAAAGGGTTTGGAGTTGCATAAGGCTGAAACTAATGCAATTGGTCAAGGGAATGATTTTCAAGGGTTAGGAAGGGTTTACATGAAGAGGTTGCAACTTCAGAAAGCAAAAGACATGTTTGAAAAAGCACTCAAGATGCATAAACAAGCACAGGATAGAGGAGGGACAAAAAGAGACCAACAATTTTTGGATCAAGTCTTATCCCAAATGGGGGGAAGTACTTAGCAGTAGGGGGATATCTGATGGGATTTGATCTTAGCCACAGTACTTGTAGTTGTAAGCAGTCAAGTTGTCTCAATCCAGTAGCATTTTGTAACACCTCAGTGGGGGTGTTCTGTGTGATACACAAGTTGTCTTAGATGTGCATTTTCAGCATCCCAGACCAATGAAAGCCACCTGAGGGTGCTTTTTTTTCTTTTTTGAATTTGACTTTATTATGCACTTGTAAGGACATGTCCTAAATTGTGTGGTTATTACAGGGTACATAGTAACCACTGTGAAGGAACAACAAAAAGGTAACAGGCAGAGATTACACTACCCAAGTAAAACCTGAAGGAAAAAAAAAATTAAAGCCCTAAGTGGGCAAAGGGCCAGGCCAGCCTGTCAGAGGCAATGGTGGTAAAGAGTGGTGTTATGACCTACCCAGCATACCCGACAGACGGCAAGATGTGGGGGACACACAAGCAGTGACAGCAGCCACGCAGGGTCCACAAGGACATCACCAGCTTAGTCATGATGTCCCACACTGAAGTCCAGAAGACAGATACGGCATGAGGTACAGAAGCAGATCACGTGACAGTAAGGTTTGATGCCTCGTGTACAGAAGGACCCTGAACCTTAGTTGACGTGGGAAGATGGTGGTGCTGGTTCTGATGGAAGGTTCCATAGTCACATGTCCAGAACCACAAGCGTCTAGATAAGCCTGATAAGAATGGATGACTAAGCTAGTACCAGCATGTATATATACCCTAGCTAGTCTCGCTCAGATGTTCCCCATCTTGAGCTCCTGTGACAATCAGTAGCCTTGTGGACCTTTAACTTCCTTCCTTGCATCTCACCACCCGAACTTGTCCCTTTGGTACTCGTCCTCTGTGACTTGTACACTGAGCCTGTGACCCTGGTAGACCCTGTGTCAGACTTATTGTCTTCCGCATCGACCCAAGATCGTCCCGACCTTGTCTCTGTGACCTAGCCACCCACACTTGACTGTGTACGCCCCTCTGAGCGTAACAAGTGGCAAGGAGAAACAAAACTAGACCACTCACCAGAGGCCCAGCTCCCCAGCCAACTCATATGAAGGTTGCTGCTCTGAAATGGGCCTGAAGGCAGCCCAGGTCCATTGGAGGAAGAGAAGGAGGGTGGTGGCAAATGAGACATTGCCAAAGATGTCCAGCCTAGTGATGTGCCTGGCCTGGCTCAAAGCTGGAAGCCGGGCCAAGCCAGGCCTGTTTGGGCCAGGCCAAGCCAGGCCATTGTGACGGCCCAGCAAGGGCTTTGGCCCGGCTCAGAGAAACTAAAAGCCAAAGCCACCGGCTCAGGCAGTGGCTTTCAACAGTACATACAAGTGCAATAGCAATCGTCAAAATAAGTAGAAATCTGATCACAAAGTGGTTGATTTGGGTCATGTGATCATGTTTATCGCGGCATTTCAACCTTTTTCTTTGATATAGCTTTGCAATACGTAACACACTAAGTCAGATTTGGATTAGCTGCTAGTTATATGTCATAAAATTCTCTCTGCCAAAAGCTGTGGCTTGGGCCAAGCCGGGCCAGGGCCAAGCCGTCTGTGGCGGCTTTGGCTCGGCCCAGACTTCAGGAAAGCCGGAGCCACCTCAGGCCGAGCCAAAGCCGCGGCTTTTGGGCCAAGCTGGGCCGGAACATCACTAGTGATTGTCAAGGGGTTTCGTACCCGCATGGGTAAGCGCCACGGGTTTTGCCGGGTACGGGTACGGGTATACGGCTCCCAACCCATGGAAACCCGTACCCACGCGGCAGGTTTGGCAGGTATAGGCGCCGATTATCCATTGACAAGATCAGTAGAATTTCCGAGATAAAACACATCTGCAGCCACAAAAATACAAGATCTCGTCTGATGTATGCTACAGGGTGGCATTAAATATGTTCTAGTATTATCCTACAAAATATCAAAGCAGATTAACAGTGCGATGTAAAATAAAATCCTTATCAGTGATCCACTTTCTTGAAAACCATGATACATCTGTTTTATTAACGCGCAACCAATTCTGCCGGTCTGGCACTATCTAAAATACACTCTAGACTAATATAGACTATTCTATAATCTAATTATCAAATTACTTTATTGAAACAAGGCCCGCGTGTGTCTACAAGCTGCATGGGGCAGTGACTACATTGCATCGCATGGTGGTCTGACCTCCTTCCTATTAAGGAAGGTTGACTTAAACGCGCAGAATCATGCATCCAGGGACTAGGACAGTTGCGCTTGTATGAAATGAAACCAGAATAATAAAATAATAATGTAAATAAAGGATCCATTTAATCTTCTGAACATAAACCAACAATTTTTGAGGAATCTTGAGTAGCCATAAATGAACGCATTGTGTCCAAGTGCTTATCTCCTTGACCGGGATGGCCCGGGCCATTTACCCGAAATGCGCAGAAATGCAAAGAACAGTCACACTCGTATAAAATTGAAACCAGAATAATAAAATAAAAATGGAATAATAAATCATCTTAATCTTATGAACATAAAATAGGAATCTTTGAGGGATCTTGAGTAGCCATAAATGAATGCGTTGTGCCAAGTGCATATCTCCTTGACCGGGATCTCCCGGGCCGGATGTCCGAAATGCGCGATGCAAGTAAAGAACTTGCACGCGTTTCATTTTATGGGTAACCCAGGTATCAAAACAATTACCCAGGGGTTACCCCTGCAAATTGCTATGTGTTCATCAAATTATTTTGCATTCTGTGTGGTTATCTGACAGGCTTTTCATCAATGTTCTATAACATCCTATCTAATCATCTCTTTATACTGTATTTTAGTTGTGCTTGTATAAAATTGAAAGCAGAATAATAAAATAAAAATGGAATAATGAATTATCTTAATCTTCTGAACATAAAATAAGAGTCATTGAGGGATCTTAAGCAGCCACAAATGAACGCATTGTGTATCGTCTTGGTCCAGGAAGGCCCGGGCCGGTCATCCAAAATGCGCGATGCAAGTACAAAACTTGCACGCGTTTTCACGGGTGACCCGCGGGTAACCCGCGGGTTACCCATACCCGTCACTACGGGTACGGGTACGGGTACAGGTACCAACGAGGATACCCCAGGGTTACCCCTGCCAATCACTAAACATCACTAGTCCAGCCATGTAAGGTGGCCAAGGAGAGTGTCAATGCCCACTTCCACACAGGCAGTCACATAGGGCAGGCAGGAAAGAATGGAGTGGGTGAAGGTGGCCCTGGTGGTGTTGTCACAAGAACATGGGAGGGAGTTTGGGGTAGGGTGGGGTGGAACCACCCAGTGTACTCAGCAATGAAGCCATGTGACGCGAGAAGCCACCTGAGGGTGTCTCGCGATTGCATAAGCAGACCTTCCTTAACCGGAAGGAGCGCGGACCGTTGAAAGCAAGATGTGCCGGCCTTCAAGCCCTGCCTATGCTGCAAAATGGCCCCCTGAACCAAATTACCTTAGCAGAGACTTAATGGACCCCCTGGTCTTAACCTACGCGGCATCACAGTCTGCCCTTGCCTCATTTAGCCAATCCCACTACTTTATTTTCCCCCCGGGGATTTTTTAATGGGACCCTGCCCTAATATGATTACAGCAGCTACTAGGGGACCCTTTGTACTAGATAGCTGTGCGACTTAGGCACAGTCTTGCAAGCGTGTCAATTCCAAAAATAAAAGAAAGCAAGATGTGTGTCATGCAAAGTCGACCTTCCTAGATAGGAAGGAGTTTGGACCGCTACGATGCGATGATGCGAATAGTCGCTGCCCTATGCAGCAAAGGACATTGATAGGTGCATTTGATATTCTGATTATAGTGCAGTCTAAAGCAGTCTAGTATGTATTTAAGCTAGTGCCAAACTGGTGGAAACGATTGCGCGTTAGTAAACAAGATGTGTCAGGGCACTCAGGAGAGTGGGCGCCAATAACTAATTAATTTTACATCGCACCCTCAATCAGCTTTGGTATTTAGTACTAGAACATATTTGAAGACACCCTGTAGCACTCTGCAGACCCCATTTTTCCCTCTTGGGGATGCAGGCTCTTAGCATTGTTCACTATAGGTCTATTCTTGCTGCATAAGCAAGGCAGAGTCCTCTGACTGCTTCAAGCCTTATGCGTACATTAATCTAGTCTCCATGTTCTGGGCGGCTTCCAACTCTGAGCTTACCCCCACATCTTATCTAATCTGGTACATCAAGCGCACGATAGTAGCACCCGTTACAAGGAAAAATAAGATAAGATGCTAACAGAGAAATCCTAATTAAGATAACAATGAAGATGGCAATTAGTGTATTTTGGTCTG